>BDIU01000043.1:0-213484 GCA_002118135.1 Trebouxia sp. TZW2008 | reverse complement strand
CAGCAAGCAGTCTGAGTATAGGGACTGGATGGCGCCTGACATCTGGGCGTGGATGCCCAACCGATGTAGAGTGCTCCACAGCAACTGCCATTGCAACTTGTCATAAGCAGACTTGAGATCCACAAAGCATAGGTGCAATGGGGCCCGGCGGTGCCTGTGCTTGTCAATGATGTGCTGAAGCACAAAGGTCTGATGAACAGTGCTTTGTTCTGGCCTGTAGCCTGCCTGAGTGGGAGACCTGAGCCTATGCTCCTCAGTGAAGTCAACCAAGCGCTCAGCCAGAATGCTAGTATACAATTGGCTGAGCGGCTCACCCACAGCAATTGGACGATAGCTGGCAGGATCTGTGGCATCCCCCGCCTTGAAGATTGGTGTGACAAGGGATGTCTTCCAAGACTGAGGAACTGTACCTGTGCTGAAGGCTGTATTGAGCAGCAGCTGTAAGCAAGGCAGCAGCAAGTGTGCTGGAGCCGGTTCATCTTCTGAGGGGCAAAGCTTGGCATAGCGCAAAAGCTCTGAGCTGTAACCAAGCAGCGCACCAGACCTGCCATTGTGCAGGCGCTGCAATGCCATCTCAACCTCAGCCTGAGTCAGAGGCTGGTTTAAGGAGTCAGCTGGCGCAGGTGGCTGAGGTGTGTGTGGCTGTGGTCTGAGCGAGATGTGCTGGTGATGCGGTGAGAGAAGCCAGGTAGCCATCCCAAGCTGCTGGTGACTGCAACTCTTGTGGCAACATCAGCATAACGGACGCACAGTCAATAGCGCTTTCAGCTTATACCAGCACTACAGCCAAAACTACCGCTGCCAGCAGGGCATTTCGCAACGCCCCTTTTCAATCCGCCTAGAGCCCTCGACATCGCAAGCGAGGCCTTTCGCTGCGCAATCGTGTGTGTCGCATGAGCTCCAGTCTTAAAGGAGAAGGAATGCGGCTAGTCCCGCCCTCTCGAGCATGATTGCTCGTGCCAGAGATTGTCTCGCCAAGTAGGAGGTATACTCTGCTGTTGAAGTCTCACCTCATCTCCCGTGTGCCGCTGCTTCGCGTCGCTATCAAACGATCCTTGCTGCTTTGGCTTAAATATTCAGCTATGTAGTTTGAGGATGGATGCCGGCGTGCTTGCAGAGCAGCGTGCCTGGAGGTTTTGGCTTTTCAAGACCCTCGCGATGGAAGAACTAGACGGCGAAGTTCTGACTTCCGCTCAGTACGAGCTGGACTTCCATGTTGACGACGAGATGATAGCAGGCGTCGATGAGGAGTCCCACGACTTTCAGCCCAAGCCAGACTATGACCAGTCCCCGCCTGCCAGGTTTGTTGCCCAGCCTGCAAGATTCAGGCTGTCGTTATCAAGCATGTCCCCGTACTTCATCGCTTGGAGTTGTCAGCTGGGCCTCAGCGAGGCCCATGGAGGCATTCAGCAGCAGCCTGATCCTTCAAAGCTTCACAAGCACAACTTTTTGTACCATCTTGCTACCTCAACACCTCTAGGCAGTAAACTACTGCACTTTGAGGGGTGCACTCAAGCGCATAATAGCAGTCCGCATCAGCCTCAGCTGTCAGAGTCTGTGCTTCTTACATTTGTCCATCTGGGATAAATGGTCGAGGCCATATGCGGAGGGGCCGCAGCTGCAACTGCTCCACTATCCACTCTTGCGTATGCATCAGCCTGATAGCCAATACAGCACACTGGAACTGCTTTGTTCCTTGGCAGCCACTGTAGCTCATGATTGGTCTCTTCAGTGAGAGGCTTTCAACAGACGCTGCCTGCTTGCAAGCAGCCAAGGCAGCATAGAGGTTCTGCCAGGGTGCTGTAGGTACGCGCAATCTCATAACACTCTCAGACCATCCTCTGCCTTGACAGGTCCCAGCTTGCTCCCCAGACTGAGGATGCAGACAGCAGGCCCAGCAGCAAAGAGGCTGCCTCTGCTAGGGAGCATACCAAGATCTCCTGGCATCAGTGGAACAGCAGCAATGCTGGTAAGACTACAGAAGGTCAGGACGACAAGCGTGATAGCTCCCGCCACCGTGAGTCTACCCGCCGTGATGAGTCCTCCCGCCACGATGAGCCCTCTCGGCACCGTGAGTCCTCCCGTCGTGGGTCACCTTCCCGCCGCTCAGAGTCAGATAGGCAGAAGAGCAAAGCCTCAGGCGGGGACAGGCCGTCCGGCCAGCAAGAGCCTGCTGACCGCGGCAGAAGTGCTGCACGACCTCAGAGCCCAAAGCACAGAGCCACATCTCGGCATCGTGAGCGCTCAGCTGAGCGTTCAAGATCTCATCGAGCTGCCAGGCTCCCAGACTCGCGCAGCAGAGAGGTGGTAGTGCCAAAGTTCTCTGAGGCTGACAGGTGAGTAGCATGATTGCCCTAGCTGTGTTACATATGACCTACTGATTGCTGTTTGCTGTTGAGATCTCAACATTTTCAAACACATGCTGTTGCTGCTCTCCAGCAAGAAGCGCTGCTGTGTTGGGGTCCCCAAAGCTTGCATTTGAGCACTCATCTGGAATGTCGTGAGTGTTGAAATTTTGATGCTCATGTAGCTCTGCTGCATTTGTGGACCACTTAAAAAAAAGTTACGTCCAAAGACACTGGCAGTCAAGACAGCCAATGCCGGCATGCAGCTTCAAGCCCCAAGCAGTTGCGATCTCAAGCAGTCAGTCACAAGTTTTATTGCGCCGCCGCCATGCTACCTTAAAACAAGGCTGAAGCAATCATTATATACTCAGTCAACAGCCAAAAAAGGTTTACAAACCGAAAGTTTTTGATGTTGCAGGCGGTCCAGAGCAGGCAGGCTAGCTTACTCTCCTGCACGGCGGTCTCGCTCCCCTTTGAGGCGCACCATCACCCAGAGGCCTCGATCACCCCCACCTGCCAGGCATGTGACATATGAGTCAGACCGTCACCCCATGCAGCCTGCACCCCCGCCACGCATGCCCAGCCACCAGCACAATCAGCCGTTCTTTGAGCACTGGCCTGAGTTGAGCAAGTCTCAGGCCAAGGCAATTGAGATGCCGCTGATTCGGCCCTCTCAGGGCAGGGCGCCACTGCACGCAACTGCCCCTCAGGCAGCATGGGAGGACACCCAGTGTGATCGCCACCCATATGACTCGCATCCAATGTCAATGGACCACAGATACAGGCAGCAGGAGTATCATGAGCCTGCACCCAGGCATGGTGGATACAACGTGCCTGTGTATCGGGAGTCAGAGTACGCTGATCCTGGCTATGGTGCAGCGCCAGGCAGGGCTGCAGCTTACCCTGAGCCCAGCTATGCCCATGATCAGGAGCACTACAGGGAGTATGCTGGCAGGCCTGCTGAGCTTGAGCGTGACCCTTATGCATATGAGCAAGGCTGGGGTGCACCTGGGCAGCAGGAGCCCCTACGTCACTATCCCTACAAAGATGGGCTTCAGCAGCCTGATGCCAGGTACAGTTGCTTCTCTTGATAGCGGTTGCAATGTTCTTCAACAGTCCTTGTATCTTGAAGTCAAGTTGTGCATACCCAGACTGATCATTGCAGTCAGAATGCAGAGATTGCTCTCCAATTTCTTCTTTGGGGTCTTGACTTTGAGCGTCCTTGCATCAAGAGAGGATTGCACACTGCTTGCATTTTGTATGACATTATGTATGTATGTTGCTGTGATGGTCCTACACATGTGCAGCACCTCTTCAACATGCAGAGACAACCACAGCCCTACAATGCCAAGTCTCACATCTGAGCATGACTAAGCATGGCACAACTCTGTTGTGTCTGCTGCTTTGCAACTCTGCTGTAGGACTGTTTTGTGCTGCGCGGCAACATACTTCGGACAAACATACTTTCGACCCTGGATGCTTCACTCCAGCTTGTAGATTGTTGCATGTGAAATTTTTTGCTCAAAGCTCATTAAGTCCTGCCATTTGTTCTGCAGGTATCTGAATGCTTGCCATGACAGGGCAAAGCTTTCTGAATCCAGCATGTTGCTTTGCAGGTACTGATGTTTGCCACGGCAGGGCCTAGCTTCCTGAGTCTTCCATCTGGTGTTGCAGGTATTTTTATTGTCACCATGATAGGGCATCCGGCTGCAAGGCTTCCTCGATTTGTCATGCCGTCCTGCAGATGGTTGGATGCTCATCACAACAGCGCTGACATCCTCACAGCCTCAAGGCTTCCTCATTTTGGAGTTTCGACTTACATGCACTTTGATGCTCGCCATGATAGGGATGGCCTCTGTCCATCTGCCAGCTTCAGCGTGCAGGGCTTATAGCATGACCCCAGGGCGATTTTAATTCTTGTCTGCAAAGCCTTTCAGTGCTGTCATTTTATGATGCAGGTATTTTGACGCCCGCCATGATAGGGCGGACATGCACCCAGCAGCAAGGCCAGACAGGGATGGCCTGTACCCGTCTGCCAGCTTCAGTAGGCAAGGCTTGTACCATGATGACAGGCCAAGCAGGCCAGACATGCGTGAGGCTAACCACCAGGCACCCAGGCATGCCCCCAGACCCGCAACCCCCGCCCCCAGGGGCTACAGGGACCTGCAGGAGGACGCCAGGATGCCTCGAGAACATCGTGCTGCTGCTCCCAGGTCAGTACATACCTGCATCAGCTGTAGGGACTGGGTGCAAAATGGGCGGACTGCCTCATGGATGTCATATAATTGTAGAAGTTGTGCATGTACACCCTCTACGTGTTTGTGTTGATGAATGACACTGTTGCATTTGTGCTTACAATTTGTGCGAAAATGCGTGCAGAAATGTGTGAACATGATAGCAATACTGTCAACAACTCTCTCACCAGCAGCAGCCATTGACAGACAGCTTCAATGTCAAACACAAGCAAAACATGAGATGCATCGCTTGTAATTGGCAGCAGCAACTTGCATGATTGATCTGAAGCATGTTTGGCTCTTAACACACAGACATGTATCTTTTGCGCCAAAGTGTTTAGTATACCATGCAGTCATGTTGTCATTGCCTGCGACACAGCAGCAACACCTGACAAGCAGCTTCCAAGTCAGATAGACAAAGAGCAGTATTGTTGTCAGTGGCAGGAGCAATTTGAATATGAAGTTGCTCTGTAGCATGTTTGGCTTCTGGTGTACATCAACAAGTGGCCATTGCACCAGTTGCTAGCTTGTTTATGATGACTATATTGTTGCCTTTCAAGCAGCAGCAGCAACAGCAGCAGCAGTTTCCAATCAAGCAACACACGAGCAGCATCATTGTCAATAGCACAAGCAACTCTGTAAATCTGTAAGTGTCTCATGTGACGCATGTTTGCCTTCAGGTTCGCACATGAGTATCCAACTCGGCCTAGGGAGCCAATATCTCAGCACCGGGAGCCTCAAGGGCCATTCAGACCGCCTCCTCCGCCACCAGCCGCCAGGCGTGCTTCTCCTCACAACAGGAGCCCTGGCAGGAGGGAGAGTGCTGCTGATGACATGCACAGGCAAGTAGCATCCACTCCTGTTTGTAGTGTTGTTGCTGAAGGGCCAGTGCTGCTCATGACACACATGAGCAAGTAGCTTCGTTTGCTGTTGATCACTGGTGTACAGACTTTTGTCTTCAGCATGATTGTCTGCAAGAGTGCCAAGTTCAGGTGTGATCTGTGCATGTTTAGAACAATGTGATTGGTTCATACAGTAGTGGCTGAATGTATTGCTGCTCAGCAGCAGGTGGGTCTTGTCAATCTTGCCGTTTGCTTCAGCTGCTGCCTCATTGGACAAAATAGCATGTCATTCAAAACCCACCCTCAAATTCCACATGAAGCCTGTTTCTCCAGTCTGGCAATCGGCTGCAGACTTGAATGTTTGTGTCCCTGCCATACTGTGCACTTGACTTTGCTTGTCAGGAGATCAAACGAGCCTGTATGAACTATTGTGCTGTTGACTGGCGGGACATATTCTTCATGATCTGTGTTGATGGAGCTGCATCTGTTGATGTGCAGGCAAAGGCCAAGTCAGCAACCTGCCCCACGCCACCCTGAGAGGGCCACAGACAGAAGCCGGTCACACTCTGACAGGCATTATGATGCACAGCGCCCTGACAGGCGTGAGGATGGACAGAGGTCTGGCAGGCATGCAGACGGAGGGCGGTCAACTGCTGATGATGAGCTGCGCAAGACCAGCAGGTCTTTTGCAATGGAGGCCAAGGCAAAAGAGCAAAGGCACGCTGAGCTGCCAGGTCCCCCAGTTCAGCCTAGGCTCGAGGCAAAGGTGAAACTCTGCCTCGAGTGCATTGTGTGACCTCATTCAGCGGTTTTCACACAATGCATGATACACAGCATTGGCATGTACCGCTGCTTGCATCAATTTTGTCAACTCGCTGAGCTGCCAGGTTTTGCGATTTTAGCTCAGGTCAAAAATGAGTTTTGCCTCCAGTGCCTGGTGTGCAAGTTACTCAGGGCTTTTTTACAAAATGCATTACGCACAGCATTGGCATGTAGGGCTCTTTCATCAACCTGTATAGGTCTGCTGAGCATGCTGAGCTGCCTGGCCCCCCGCTTCAGCCCGAGCTCAATTCAAAAAAGCTTAGTTCTGCTTCATGGCACAATTCAACTTTGAACTTAGCTGGGGCTGAAGCATGTAAGCTGAGGTGCATTGTGTGCAACCCACTCAGGGCTTTTCACCAAAGTTTTTGCATACAGCATTGGCATATTGTGCTGCTTCGATCGTCTTTCAAGGTGCATCTGCCAGCAGCAGCATGCTGCAGCCATTGCTGCTGCTAGCAAGCTGTACATCAGGAGTGTTCCCTTAGGGAAGGTTGTAAAGCATGAACCTCAACACCTGCTGTCATGACGAGTGCATCCTGTGTTCTGTACAGCTGCCTGTCCTTGGATCAAAAGCTCTGTGCAACAGATGCTGCATTACTATGCCATTGACATGATGTAGCTGTTTTTCTGAAGTTAAGACACAGCCTTGGCAATGATGTTCTGTGATACAGGTGCAAGACCTGCGATCTGTGGCAATCAAGGCTGGCCTGCCTGACAAATGTAGCTTTTGTTTTCAGTTGCTGCTCCAACTTTGATCATCATGTTTGGTTTCTGGGTTACAGGTTCAGGACCTGCGATCTGAGGCAGCCAAAGCTTCCACACTGCCTAACGCTGACGCTCACCCTGACTTCAAAGCTGAGCCAGGCACTGGGGACAGCTCGCCCATGCTGAATGTGGAGCAAGGCTTCCTGACAGCCCCGGCCAAGAGGGAACGACCCTTCCAGCGCGGTCAGTCCAGTCAGCAGCCCGCTGCGACAACCCATGATCCCCACAAGGCAGACAATGGCAGGAAGGACAGCAGCAGACTTGCCTCAGACAGGCCGAGCAGTACCAGAGACAGGGCATCAGCACCCAAGGAGTCTGCTGCTAAGAGGTCCTCAGATGCTGGCGCCTGCCACAGAGATGCTGCTGACAAGCAGGACAATGGTAGCAAGCAGCAGCCTAGTAGCAGCCGGGAACAGCCCTCAGAGGGAAGGGCCTCAGTCAGTGACAAGGGCAAGGCAATAGCCGGTGACAAGAGCAGATCAGGGGTCAGCGATAAGGGCAAGGCAGATGCCAGTGACAAGGGCAAGGCAGCAGCCAGTGACAAAGGCAAGGCAGGGGCCAGCAGGGATGCAGGCAGGCCTAGCAGTAGAGCTGAGGCCAAACCAGCTGAGCGGCGGTCCAGTAGCAGGCGTGATGTTGTGGTTGAGAAGCAAGCTGGTGTGAAGCGGCGCAGCCGGTCACCTGAGCAGGCTAGAAGCCCTAAGCGCAAGGCGCCTGCCACCAATGTTTCAGGTCAGCATATACATTGCTCTTACATCATAACCCACCCGGGTTGCATAGTTCTGACTGCGTTTCAATGCCTTTTGTTATGCACCATCTTGATCATTTCACACAAGGTATTGCCAATGCTCCCAGCTTTGCTCTGGGGCCTTGGCAAGTGTTGACATGCAGTCTCAGGGAAACTGCTGTCTGCTCTTGCGTTGTGCAATATGCAGCATTGCGCAAAGAGCTGCTAGCGCTTGGCACTTTGCTTTGGAGTCCTGGCAGCTTGTGAGTGCGCAATCTCAGGTGCTGTCTTTAGTTCAGTATGTCTGGAGCAAAAACTTGTCAATTGAACGCAAGTGGCCCCTAAGGCTGAGGCGCCCACGGCACACAGGACTTACAATAATATTCTCAGATATGCTATGACCTGGTATGCCTGGCTGAGTGACATGGCATATCTGTTTAAATTATTGCAACCCACATGCGCCACGGTGCTTCAGCTCACGGGTCACCTGATCTGAGCTTTCATACCCCAGCCAAATGCTGCATGGTTGCATGTGCTTCAGGAGCCTGCTGCAGAGCAAGTATTGAGATCATCTGCATGTCATTGGTGCCTGATTGCTTACAATTTACAAGACAGATATTCCAACTTGAGAATTCTGATGTTGAGAGACCTTTTTCAAGTCTTCAAGGGTTCATGTGTGGGGCTTTGCAGGTAGAGGGAATGAAGCAGAGGCAAAGGGACCTGCACAGCAAGCAGTGGCAGAGCTGCCGCTGCCACCCGCCCGCCCTTCTTCAGCAGCATTGAATGGCTTGCCCATGCCTCCGCCCAGGTCAGCTTTGTCTTTGACCTTCACCGTTTGTTGATGTCACGTGACATAGTTCTGAACCATGTACTCATCAGCAAATGTGTCAAATTGCATTGAGTAGATCAGAAGCTGTCTGCAAGGGAGGATTTTGACCTTCACCGCCTCTATTGTTCCATATCACTGTGATGCTGTTGTTGGGTATACATGACAACGATGTGCATTAGCATTACTTTCATTGTCACTGCGACCAAATGCGTCACAGCCAGGTCTAGCCTTAATCTGAGTGTCAAGGTGATTGTCTGGAATGCAGAGCTGTGCCAGCCTGTACGAGTCAGTCGCCTCTGCACTGCAGCAGGTTTGTTCTTAACAACATACGTGTGTGGGGCCCTTGCTGTCTGTTTGCCAAAGGACGAGCTGCGTTACGAACCCTTTTGCGGTCTCTGGCATTCCCAAAGGGTGCCTTTGTATAGTCATCATTCATGTGTTGACACTATCTACTGCTTCTGCAGGCCCAGCAGTGCCCAGCAGCAGAATGGTCTCCCTTCTGACAGCAAGGTGGCAGCTGCTGTTTTGCCCAATGGAGAGTTGCCAATGCCTCCAAAGCTGCCTCTGCCTCCTCCAAAGCCCCAGCTGGCCCCCAAGGCTGAGACCTCAGGTGCTGCTGGTGAGATTACACCTGTTGTCACGCCAGGTCCACCTAGTGTTTTTTGTTAAGTTATCATGCTCAGACCTATATCCCAAGTCATGTATGTGCCTATGTCACAGACATTGCAGTGTGCCTGTGCGTTATGTGCTAAACATGACACACGCTGGGTTGGCAGGAGGCTCAGGTGGCAAGGCCTCCACAGTAATTGCTGATGTAAGTCATGTGCAGAGCGAATGCTGTTTACTTGAGGCGCTGCACACATTGTGTGTGGAATGTCTTGATTAGCAATCATGAGCACACTCTGCTCTCTGGCCAAGTGTGCATCCATGCACAAAGGCAAGCACTGAACATGTGTTTCCGTGCTGCAGCTGATGCCAATGGTAGTGCTCCAGACAAGCCATCAAGCAGTGAAGCCCAGACCAGGAAAGCTGACAACAACGCTGTCAGCAAGGCAGAGGCCAAGTCAGGCAAGCAGTCTGAGGTCAGCAAGGCAAACGGCAAGGCTGACGGCCACAGCAAGTCAGCAGCAACAGCTGATGCAAGGGCTGCCCGCGCCTCTGACAAGGCTTCAGACAGACCATCTGCTGATAAGGGTTTAGACAGGCCCTCTGCTGACAAGGGTTCAGACAGACCCTCTGGTGGCAGAACAGGGCAGAAGCGTTCTCGCAGCAGGTCACCCCTCCCAGAGAGGCGCAGCAAAGCTGCAAGGGAGCACAGCTCTGATGCCAGACATGCCAAAGCTGCTGATACAAAACGGCCAGCTACGAGGCAAAGCTCAGTGCGCAACGGCAAGGTAGCAGATCCTGAGACATCTAAGAGGAAGGAATGGGTGTACCAGGACAAGGTATGCTGTTCACGCTTGTCAGCAGTCTCAGACCATGATTTGCTGCTGCTGATTGTTGCGCACCTGTCGCTGCTGCTTGTAAGGCGTCTCCTGAACGTCATGGATGGCTTCATGCCTGCTGCATCTGCTTAGGCACCTTGCACAACCAGAGCATTGTGCATCTTTGTGCATCACTTGTCTGGCAAGCCCACCTGCACAAACTTGTCTACCAATTATATCCTGTTATACTCAACGGGTACTTCCCTGCTTTAGCTAGTATCAAGACTAAGTGCCGTGTCATTTGTTTCTCGCACTCAGCATGTTATCCGGGTGATCTTGACGAGTGTAACGCTGATTGCAGACCCACGTGTATGGCCCTGTCACCTTGCAAAGGCTGAGGGACACTCTGGCAGATCTGAAAGCACGCAAAGACAGATCAAAGGTGCTGATTGCTTCTACAAGCAGTTGTGTTTATGATTGAAATGCTTCAAACTTGAGACTGCTTAGATCTGCTTCAGGCTAGACAGTCAGATTGTCATGCTTTCTGCAATTGCAACATTGCAACATCAAGTGAATGCAAAAATCTGCACGCAAGATTATCTTCTTTCATAGTCCACACAGCAAGATTAGTGATGAGCTGATAGCTGTGCTGCTGATGGGCCTTGTCATATGCCATGTCGAGGAACATTTACCGACTTCTTGCCAATGCAGGTTGAGGCCTTCCTGCTCTACACTGTTTGGCGCGAGGCTGACAAAAAGAAGAAGCAGAAAATGGAAGACATTCTTTTCACTTAGACAAACTGCTCAATTTTGCCCAACATGCTGTTCCCTGTTTTTGCAGATGTAGTTGCTATGTGAAGTTGTGATGACTTGATCACACCTTGGCTGGTCTTAAACTGCTTTATACTGTTCGCTGTTTCGTCTGTAAATGCACACGTTCAAACAATACATTCTGTTTCGGATCCCAGATGGCGATTTGCAATGTTGATGTTCATGTAAAGTATTTCGCATGCAATTACAGCTGCTTTTTGACGACAGTCACAGGTAAATGGCGCATGAACTCATTATGTCACGAGCAAATTCAATGAAAATGTCATTGTAATGCCTGGTCAATCTGAGCAAAACAGGAGACAACGTCTGCAAGACATGCATCAAGCTGCAAGTCCTAACTTATAAAGACACTGACAATATGGTACAGGATAGATGCAATTCAGCCATGTCACAGATGGCTGCTAATGCTCAACCACAGCATGCTGATGAGTATGGCTTCTCCTTTGAGGCCTGCAGCTTTGTCCCAGGTCCCTGATCAAGCAGGCTTGGTGTGTCCAAGATCTTGAGCACAAGCTCCTCAAATGCTTGCGAAACAGCTAGATTAGTTTTTGCACTCGTCTCCACAAACAAGCAGCCATGCTGACGAGCAAACTCCTGTCCCTGCTCCCTAGTAACTTGCCTTTGTGATTCCTGCACGTGAGTAACACTTCAACAATATGACAGTGTGCTTTTTGCTGTTGTCAAGAGTGCCTACAAAGACACATCCTGGACATGCAATGTTGCTGGGTGCTGATGATGATTGTTGTCCATGTGTTGCTCTTGAAGGGCTTTTTGCTGCGCAACAGCTGTGCATGGCATATGAGCAATGGCTGACAGACGTCAAGTCCATTGTGACTGCACAAGATCCGCAATGAAGTCACCTTGTCAAGCTTGTTTGCAACGACCATCTTGACAGAGTCCTCGACTGTGCTGTACATGTCAACCTCTCGCATCCATATGTCATCTAGGCTTTCAAATGTCTCCTGCCTGGTGACATCATACGCTGTATGAAACCAACATAGTCAGCAAAGCCAAAGTCAGTAGACATGCCTGCTGCACAAAATTGGGCGATGTTTCAATGGCTCTTGTGTGCTGCATGGTTGCAGCTTGTATATTGGCTTGCTGTTCATAATGCCAGAATGATTGGGCCATTTGCACTTGTAGGAGTATCATTGATGCAAAACAAGCAGCGTCTTGCTGTACGTGATTCATGCTAACTTGAGTCAATCACCACAGGAGTAGGTTCTGCAAACTGACCATATATGATGCCTTGCGCTCCTCTATAGTAGCTGCTGGTGAGCGTTCTGAACCTTTCCTGCCCAGCTGTGTCCCAGACTGTAAGCTTGAGCCTCTTGTTCTTGACTGTCACAAATTTGAGCTTGAAGTCGACACCTGCATGTGGGGCAACGAGATTTGTGTGAAGTCAAAGCAAGCTGTTTATGTACAAGAGTGTGTTGTGTTCAGCAGAATTCGGCAGTTTGCAGATGCCTTTGCACCTATTGTGGGGACACTTGACTCCTCAAACTGCCCAGCTGTAAATCGCATAAGCAGCGAGCTCTTGCCAACTCCCGAGTCCCCGACAAGAAGGATCTGCATATGCAAATCGCTTTCATCACAGCGATTTGATTGCATTTTGACTCTGCTGCACCGCCTCTTGCATGCACATACCTTGAACAGATGATCAAAAGGCTCGCCGCTGGACATGGCAACTAGAGCTTGCTGGTGCTGCACGAGGGTGAGTGGAACAGCAGGAGGGGGACGGTTTTGTGCAAATGCTGTGTACAACACCCCGCTGCAATCTCACAGCTGAGCTAAGCCGAGGCGCTCCTGTCTTGGAGGGCTTGCAAAGGCTTGCAACAGCAGAGCTCGCTGCTGCGACCGAGCGTGAGCAATCTGCAGTACACAAACACTGTGCTGAAATCAGTTACGGTACTGTCAAGGCGTAAGTTACGCTATGGCGATATGGCGCTGCACCGTACAGAGCTCCAGAGTCGTTCTAACTTTGTCATGGTCATCGATCTATTGCACGGAGCGCATTCAGCTTCTGAACAGGCATTCAAGCTCGCAGAAGTTGAACAGGGTCGCTGCCGGTCTTGCTAGCCCAAGCTGGTCGCTCCCTGCGGTGATTGCTACATACCGGCATGCCACCGCTTGCTTGAACTGAGACGTTTGCATCAGTGATGGCAGACAACAACAGCGAGGACTCGTTTGTCATGGAAGACATTGCTTACGAGGTAGACTGCAGCTTGTTTGGAATCATTGTAGCCTATGCCTTCAAATAATCAACGCTGACTTTCCCTAATAGACTTTGTATTCTCTTGGCCAAAGCGGCTGTGCCGCGTCGTGCTCACCACAACATACAATTGTCACTTTGCTGACGCCAGGACAACGATTTCGAGGAGGACGTGCAAACAGCTCTTGTTCATACCGACAAGGTACCTTTTGGCTGAGCTGTTGACTGCACTCGCAGACGGTCTTGAACCAAGTGACTCCATACCTCCAGCCTTTGCATGCAGCATGCTGCAATCTGCTTGGAATATGCAGGTGTCACATGACAGGGTACCTAGCGCAAGGTCAAGTGCTAGGTCAGTGCATGACTCATATGCCCCAAGAGATTCACCCATACTTGGGGAGCGCCAGGTTTTCTCCAGGCCAGCTGAGCCAGACCATAACCTGGCTGGCTTGACGCAAGGCGTCTACCAATCTGGTGGACTGCCACCATTGCCTGAGTTTGCTGCTTACGCTGGTGGCAACGCATCAGACATGCAGACAAGTATGCAAGCTGGTGCAGCCAACCCCCTGTTTGATGAAGACTCAACAGCAGATGAAGTAATGGATGATCAGTACATGCCCTCTGGCACAAACCCACCTCATGTGTACTCTGGCGCACAGCCAGACCTAGGTTACAGTGCACAGCACAACCTGGAAGCATCCTTTGGCGATCATCTTAATGGTAACCATGCAGACGCTGCAGCAAGCCAACATGGGGCTGAGTATCTTGAACCAACAGATGCAGGGTCAGGCGGGCCTGGTCACGTCAGCAGTCAGTTTTATGATGACCAGCAGCATGCAGATGTCATGTACTCACAGCAGTCACCAGCCACAGCCATCATGCGACACACTAGTGATGCAGTCTCTGCCTATCGGCCTCAGGGCCTGTCAAGCTATGACTCACCTGAGCAACCTGTTATGGTTTCAGAGCAGCCAGGGTCCAGATCACACTCTGCTAGGTCTACATCTGAGGTACCCAGTGCCTATGCAGCGCCCGCTGGTGGAGTAGACAGCATGTATGGGTTTGCCCCCACACAAGCCTTTGTCCAGTCAGCTTATCCACCAGCAAGCCGCAGCCAGTCAGGTCTTGTCTCCCAAAGCAGTGGACAGTATTCCGCCAACACTGGACAGCTGCCAGTCGGTGCCTTAAGGCAAAGCTCTGATCAAGCAGGCCCTTCAGTCAGTGCGTCACGGAGAAGCTCTGACCTGCGGGTGCCTTCTGTACGTGCGTCACGGCAAAGCTCTGAGCAGCAAGAGCCCTCTGTCCGTGTGTCACAGCAAGGCTCCAAGCAGCAAGAGCCCTCTGTCCGTGTATCACGGCAAAGCTCTGAGCAGCAAGAGACCTCTGTCCGTGTGTCACGGCAGAGCTCTGCACAGCAACTGCAGCCCATGCAGCCCTTGGCAGGGCAAGGCATGTATGAAGCAGAAGACTACCAACAGCCAGCTGCAGCAGCATATGCTAGCAGCAGTCATGGGTATGCTGATGAGGAAGAAGAGGAACTCAGGAACCAGTATGCAGCACAGGTGTCAAGGCCTGAGTCTGCTGGAGGCAGGCGACAAAGGGAGGGTCAAAGCAGGGGCCATACACCCAGACCCCCCTCCCCTGGACCAGGTGCTGTCCTTGTACTCACATTGGCGCATTTTCAGTATGGCATGTAAGCATTTACAAATTTTGTCCGTGCATTTGTTCTTTGATCCGTGTACTTACTCATCCAAGCACTCAACCAATACGTGAAAAATACAGACTTTGGCACCCAGCAACTGCGTACATATGTCTACGATGCCAATGCCAAAGCTGTTTACCATCAACCTTTTTCGCTAGTTATGCGGATCTCTGCACTTCACAAAATCACTTCCATATTTCATGTCGTCTACATTTCACGTTGATGAGTTTACATACATTGCTAACAACATCAGTCATTTCATATCAGATGCAGTCAATGCTCAAGTCATGGGCAAGTGTCGTGTCATCAATTTGTGCAATGGTTGAACAGGTGATTATTATGATGATGAAGATGTGGCAGGCAGAAAGATTCCTGCATATCAGCCTAGGGGTACCCCACCCACCCACCCGGCTTCCCCAAGGACCAGACCAGGCTCTGCAGCGGTAAGCATCACGGTTTTGTTGATGTACACCGGCTCTATTAAACAGATCATTGAACATCTGAGATCAACGCACCCCGTATACAGGGTATTCAGCAGTGATCGCTTGATATCATGGCTTTTGCGCAGCATTTTGCTCTTTGCCTTGCAGCATTATCAGCTGAGGCAAGAGCCTCCCTTGTTCAACATGTTGCTGGTCCCATGTTCTTGTTGCTTTTGCTGTCATGTTGATGCAAACCTGAGTTGCTGGATGCCCAGCGGGAAGATGACAGGGAAATTGTCAGGCTATGTGACAGTCAGCCATGCTGTCTTGTAGTAACCGTGCAATACCTAACAGGCTGCCTCACATGCCTCATTCACTACAATACTTGAGCTGTGAAATACATTGGTGCAGGCTAGCCGAGGGCGACTTGAGGCTGCAGTGCAGCAGTCCATGCAGTACAACGTGGCTGACTGGGGCGTGAGTGAGGTGTGCGACTGGTCAGACTACATTGGGCTGGGGCAGTACCGCAAGAAATTCGTGCACCATTGTGTTGACGGCCGCCTGCTACTCAGGCTCACTGACAAGGACCTCAAGGTGAGTGCGGCAGTACACACACACAGACATGTATCTTGTTGGAAAGGCTGAGCTATCATGTGTTAAAGTTCGACCAGTCAACACAGCCAGATCAGAGCAAGCATGCTGTACAGTCTGAAAATTCATGGCTAATCCTCATGCATCAAAACAGACAGATTAGAGCAAGCATGCTGTACAGTCTAAAAATTCATAGCTTGTCCCCATGCATCACATTAGTAACTCGTGCAAATTGTTTGGGCCTTTCTGCAACCTTTGTCATGCATGTTACTGCCAAGCAAAGCAGCGCTCTTCATACCTGTCCTTGAGCAAAGGATCTCCACACCTTGACCTGGCCTTCAGACTTGTGCATTGTGTCATAGTGATACATACATTTTATGCCTGGTGCTATACAGATATATGCTGTCACGCCTTGAACAATTGTAAAGGAATGTGCAGGAGGAGTTGGGCATTGCACCTTTAGGCCACCGGCAAGGTCTCATGATGGCAATCTCAGACCTGACCACATACAATGACCAGACCCATGGGGGCCTCCCACCCCAGCACCCTACCTCCCCATCACATGGACACAGCAGGCGGGGCAGGCCCCAGTCAGCCCCAGGAGGGCGTGGCTACAGCCCTGCCAGGGAGCCGAGGGAGGGGCCAGATGGGTCAATCAGCCCTGAGAGGGGTTTGAAGGAGCTGCATGCTTTGAAGGCTCTGGAGCTGAGGGAACACCTGATGCATGAGATGTCAAAGGCCCAGGCCAGAGCGGCCCACAGACAAGCGTGAGTTGCATGAGCTTGTTGTGTATGCCCTGTAACTTTTTGGCAAAAGTTTTGGAGCCAAGGATCACCTGAGCATAAAATGTCAGCCGCCAAGGCCAGGGCAACCCACAGACAAGCATGAGTTACATTGTCTGCTTGGCTTTACCCTGTGAACTGAGAAGACAAGGTCGTGACTGTAGGCATCACGATGGGCCTGTCAAATAGAACCAGTCTGGATGCCCAGTAATGTGCACTGTAAATGAGAGTGTATGAACGTGACTGCAGCTGGATGACAGCAAAGAAAGTCAAAGGGACACAATATTAAAAAAGGGTTATCTGGCTGCAGGGTGGCAGGCAGGGCTGCGCACAATGCTCAGCTAGCTGGCACAGAAACAAAGAAGCTGAAGGGGCAGATCTATGACCTTGAGAGGAAGGCAGGCCTGAGACCCCTGATCCGCCCCAGCTCAGGGGTGGTGGCTGGCAACCACCACATGGGAGATTCCTTGGATGTCCTAGGCCATATCCCTTGGCACCCTGCTGGCAGGGGCCGTTCCACCACCCCACTGTGCAAAGCAGGGCCTGAAATGAGCACTGTAAGCCTTTCTGGACCATGTGTTCTCAGGCATGCGCTGTTGTGTTGGTCGTACTTGAGGCCAAGCTGCTGACAGAAGATGGTCCACAACGCCCCTGTGTAAAGCAGGGCCTGAAATGAGCAGTGTAAGCCTTTGCTACACCATGTCCCTGTGCAAAGCATGACCTGAAATGGGTGCTGTAAGCCTGTGCCACATAACGCCCCTGTGCAAAGCAGGGCCCTGAGTGAGCACTGTAAGCCTTTCCTGACCTACATGTTGCAGGTGCTGACAGACCTGCCATGATGCGCTGGATCATACTTCAGGGCACCCTGATAGCCATCAAGTACACCATGCCCCTGTGTAAGGCAGGGCCCTGGCAAAGAGAGCTGCAAGCCTTTACTGAGCTGCATCTTGCACAACTGCGCCCTGACAGACTTGCCTTGTTGCACTGGTCATGCATCCACAATTGCTCACTCGCAAAAGGCGATGTTCCAACCACACATAAACCAGCTCAGCTTGGAGACTATGCACACGAACAAAACTTCATGACTAATGCATCATGATCATGCAGTTTGACATGAACACTCCTTGTATTGCAGGAGGCAACGTTCCAGCCGCACATAAACCAGCACAGCCTGGAGATCATGCAGGAGCGGCGCGGCAGCACGGGCTCTGCCTCCTTCCTCAACAGGCTGGAAGCAGACCTCCATGGCCGCAAGATGCGCCTCCAGGTGATCTCACCACCAATTGCCTTGCCTGCTGGGATTGCGCAACTGCCTGTGCTATACTTGACACCAGTGCCTGTGTAATGCTTCATACCTTATCAACAGTAGTCTTGGCAATATTTGCTGGCTACTGACTGCCTCCCTTGCCCTGACTTGACAACTGGCTGTGCCCTGCTTGATGCGGTATTGATGCAAGAGGTCTATGTATTGTCTACGAGCTAGTGACTGCCTCCAATGCCCAACGGTGTGAATGCCTTGATGCACCTGCAAGTAACCTCACTACTGACTGCCTCAACTGCTCCAATTGCTTGTCTTGCCCATAAACCTGCATTTGCGCCGCTTGCTGTGGTTTTGCAGTTCGCACAGTAGGGCCGAACCCCTGAAGCATCTGAGTTCAGCAGGTGACAGACAGCAAGTTTCTTGAATCAGTGCTCTGCTGTATGCCTGGTGTTGCGTATGCACCACATGGCTGTACTGGGTACGGCATTGAAGATGACAGTCTGTGTTGTGTGGTGCAGCACAAGGCAGAGCAGCTGCACAGCCGGGAGGCGCGCTTTGGAGACCCCAGGATTGCTCAGAAGGAGGCTGAGCGCGACTCCCAATTCCTCAGGTCAGCCTTCAGCACATGCATGCAACGCCACAATTGCCAGAGTCCTGTCACTGACGGGCCCATGCTGAAAATTTCAAGAAGGTGGTGTTTGTGCTGTTTTGTCTTTCTGTTCTACCACGTGCTAGATGCTACAGTTGGCAGTTGCATTGCACACAACTAAGGTCCATCTGCATGCATGTAAGCTTGCTTGCAAACATGATTCCTTGCCCTTTCTGCATATGCAGTCAACCCCGCAAACCTAGACTGAGCAGCGTCTGCCTGATCAAGGGGCTGACAAACTGACACCAAGTCTATTGCTGCGTGCACGCTGGGTAATTTATGCGCTGTGCGGACGCATAGACCCTGTGTATGAGCATTTGTTTGCATAGTGCGGGGTCGCAGACGACATATGCATGCATGTTGAGTTGCATGCTATGTTGATGCATGGATGTGTACTGACTTGCCGCTGTGTGAGTGAAGGCAAGTTGATTTACAAGCTGTGTGGTGCAGCAAAGCCAAGCACGCGTGCTCAGTTGCATGCTGTGTGGGTGCAGAGTCTCTGTGCGTTGACACTGAAACTGTACGCTATGTGGTGCAGGGAGTTTGTGCAGGCCAAGACTGGGCAGGACCTGCCAAAGGAAGGGGCAGACAGTGCGCTGGACGAGATCCTGGGTAGCTACAAGAGCGAGCTGGGTCTGTCAGACAAGGAGGGCGAGCAGCTGGAACACCTGCAGGTCAGCCCTGATAGCTGTCAGGTTTTGGGCAAGTGGCATGCAACCCACGTGTTGGTGCTGTTCTTGCCCAAGAGTGGCCAAGTCAGTGATCGTCAGCAGCAGCAGCAGCAGCATCCACACTATATGCTTGCTGAAGAAGCTGTCATCAATACGGCTGTGTGCGTGGCAAATGCCTGTATCACTGTTCCACAGCAAATCTGCACGATCATTTGACAGCAGCATTCCATGCGGTCACAGCTACCACTGTTGGCAAATAAATCCGCTGTGTTAGCTCTTGCAGGTGGTCAGCGCTTCTCGCCATGGTAGCAGTAGTGTCTCAGTAGCAACAGGCATGCTCTTAGCACAGATCAGAACTTATTGCTGTTCAACACATCATCAGGAATCTCAGCAGTGTTGATGGGTTTGCAGGGTAGTGCAAAAGCTCAGCGGTTGGTGGCCATGCTGCGCAGCCACCAGTTCATGGATCGCTACCAGGCTGAGATTGCCGCCCGAGACGAGCGCATCAAGGAGTCTAAGAGGCTTGGGTAAGCCTGCCTCTGCTCACAAACACTGTTTGATCCTGACAAGGCAACAAGGTTATTGCAAAGCAGTGTGGTCCTGCGCTGCATGCTGTGTCACATTCAGCGCGCCTCAGCATCCAAGAAATTTAGGTAGGCCTGCCTTGCAGCACCACTGAGCACTTGCAGCTCAGTTGCCAATGACTTTAGCCTTGCCATCATTTTGTGTAAAGTTAAGATGATTTTCCAAATATACCAGATGTGTGTAGAAATGATTCACTCATCACGAGCATGCAGCATGCATAAGCAAGTGCTGATTCAGCCACTCTCTTACGGCAGCGTGCATCAGCAGTGTGATCTATCTCTTGAACATATCGATCTGCTGCTGCACCATTTGCACATAGTTCAAGCGCTACAGTCACCGTGGGTCCCACTTCATGTGCCTGCTGTCACCTTAGACCTTGACGGCCCATCTGAGTGACTTGAAGTCAGAGTGCAGTAAATTGCTGTGCAAGCATGGTGCTGTGGTAAGAAGACAGGATCTGGTCGGTAACACTTAGCACCTGTGCTGTAACATGCAACGTATTATATTGCTGTTATTGTTACAGGCGCGAGGTGCCCAAGAAGACTCGCATGACGGCACCAGAGGCTAAGCCCAACACTGATGAGGCTGATGTCAAGAAGTGTGCCGCCCACTTTGAGACGTGTGGTTGGGACGCCCTGGAGTTTGACCCAAGGTACCATTTTGGACCGTCATTGCGTCAGCTTTTTGACCTTTAAGCTTGATGATTGGCTGCCGCTGCTATTGTACTTTGGTCTGCATGGTTAGAGTGCTGTGGAGCTTGACTGAATCCATTCCTGAACAAACATTGCACAGTGGTACGCAGTCCATGCACAGTCGTTGCACGGTAGTTGCACAATCCCTGCTCATTCCTCACCCATTGCACAGTCCTTACATGCTTATCTCATGATCAACACATTGTCAATACACAATCACTGCATGGGGGCAGTCTGTGCATGTGTGCTCCAGCTCTGACGGGCCAGACAAGAAGTGTGATGCAGTGCTGAAGCGAATGTTGACTTGAACCACCTGACCTCATCATGTCATTTTTGCAAGTTGCCAAAGTGTCATGTCAATGCAGCACACTACAAGCTGTTGACACGAAATATGTTATCCCAGACGATGAGAGACACAGTATCTGCGGTCATCGAACTGTTCAGCTTTACTGAGAAGGATAGCATGCCATCACATCCTGTCTGTCCTGGCAACATGTGCAGCAGGACAAGTCCAATGCTGCCAATCCTTGAGCCTATGCCTATGCGCGGCAGCTCTGACAGACCAGACAAAGAGTTTGATGCAATGTGATGCAGCCACAGTCCTGCCATTTTTGAAACAAGTTCATGTGTGCTGCAGCTCTGACGAGCCAAACAAGAAGTTTGATGCGATGGTGAAGCAAGTGCTGGCGCAGCAGGAGGCGCAACGCAAGTCCAATGCTCAAGTCTGTGATGCCATCTGTGAGTCAGTGCTTGTCTGCTGCAGCTCAACAAACATGTTGATGCAGTGGTAAAGTGTGGGCGAGCATAACAGCTAGCTCAGGTCAGATTAGTTGCTGCTGACTTTCAGTCTTTGCATATGTGCTGCAGCTCTGGCGGGCCAGACAAGAAGTTTGATACAGTGGTGAAGCGTGTACGGGCGTAACATGAGACTCAGCACATCCAATGCTTGTGCTTTTCAGGCTTGATACGCATTGAGTGTGTGTGTGCTGCAGTTCTGGAGGTCCAGACAAGAAGTTTGATGCGGTGCTGAAGCGAGTGCGGGCGCAACAGGACGCGCAGGACAAGTCCAATGCGGCGACTCAGGCCAGCAAGGCTGCCAGCGTGTCCATGCTCATTCCTGATGCCAAAGTGGACTGGTCCAAATTCAGGTTAGCAACCTATATCCAGGCTGATATCAAGGTCATCTGTGCTAAAATTCTGGTCAAGCAGTGTAAAAGCATAATCTGCGCTCACTTCTTATACCAACATGCATCCTGTATACCAAGATCAATTCTGTTTGGTTCTGATCACGCACTGTAAGACCTCAAGCAAGGCGGCGGTGTCTCTATGCTCATCCCAGACGCCAAAGTGGACTGGACCAAATTCAGGTTGGTCAGTCGTCCTCACTGGGCATGTCATTTCAGCTGTGTCCGCTCTCTAATCAAGCAGTGTATAAGTCCATCTCATGTTCACCCCTTGCTCAACTCCATCAGTTCTAATGTAGAAGTGCAAAATTGCAAGCAGATTGGTGGCTTACGCTCACACTGTATACCAAGGTTGGCTATGGTTGCGTTCTGAGCAAGCAATGCAAATGCCCAAGCAAAGCCGGGCTGGGTTTGTTTGCTCATTGATAATGCTTGAGTGGACTGAACCAAGTTCAAAGTGACATCTGATACTCCCTGTTTGTGTCAATTCTATGGGGGTATTTTTTGCAGCTCAGATGGGCTGGAGTCCCTTCAGGCCAGTCAGGTGAAGAAGCAGGAGGCCGCAAAGGCAGGCACTAAAGAAGAAGAGGGCAACTTGGCGCGGCACAATCTGAATTGGACGGTGTAGTTCAACTAATTGCCCATGTTCATGCTTCGTTGTCTGTGTGCATGTGTTGCAGCTCAGATGGGCTGGAGTCCCTTCAGGCCAGCCAGATGAAGAAGCAGGAGGCCGCCAAGGCAGGCACCAAAGAAGAAGAGGGCAATGGCACGGCACAACCTTATTGGACGGTGTAGTTCCAACTAATTGCCCATGTTCATGCTTCATTGTCTAAATGTGTGTATGTTTGTTGCAGCTCGGATGGGCTGGAGTCCCTTCAGGCCAGTCAGATGAAGAAGCAGGAGGCTGCGAAGGCAAGCACCAAAGAAGAGGAGGGCAAGCCAGCCCAGCACAACCTGAACTGGACAGTGCACCTGCTGGCAGCCTGCAGAAAGGATGACATTGATAAGCTGGAGAAGTGGCAGGGCGTGCCTCGCTGTGTCGCCATGTACAGGTCAGCTTGCGGTCCTCCCCTTTCCAGTTCTGTTCTGTGTGCCCTTCCCTTCCCTTCCCTTCCCTTCCCTTCCCTTCCCTTCCCTTCCCTTCCCTTCCCTTCCTCGCTGGCGATGTGACTCAGTTGCAGACACAGTGTTAGACTATGCATGATGGCGTATTGTACTGATTGAATCATTCATACGTTGATTGCAACATGGCTGTGTAGGTTGACTAGGTTTTGCATGTCACATCTCATCAACTACAGCTGAGAACAAGCGGTTTCAGAATCATTACGCCGCATGCTGAGGCATTTGTCAGACCTCAGCTTGAGTTGCTGCATATGGTGAAAAAATTGTTGAGTTCTGCTGACACACTTGATCCGTGACTTCCCTGCATAGACTCTAATGTCAATGAGCAAGCAGGGTAAGTGTCCACCCTTCTTGTCTTGTTGACACATCCTGTGATGAGTTGTGGTGAGTGGTCACACGCCAGCAAGCCATGTCTCAACGCTCCATGTTGGGTTGTCACAGGGCCATCAACAGTCAGCGCTTCTTGGAGTTCACCAAGGAGGACCTGAAGAAGAGGGAAGAGAAGCATGAGCAGGCCATGAAGGCGCTGGAGCCCCACCGCAAGATGCTCACCAAGCAGGACGCCGATAAGTTCTTTGACCGCCTCATGAACGACACTGAAAAGCGAAAGACCAACAGGTGGGTTTTACTGCCACCAGTCAATTCAGTGACCTCTCTTTGTACTGACTGCTTTGCTCACCAAGAAAACTGTCCTTATTGAGTCGTCTGTACTGGCACGTGCCATTGCAGTCAGGATACAGTGATTCGTTCCAAACGATGTTGTCCCTGTATCAAGAATGTCTTTACATCGAGTTTCATCACAAGGAGAAGTGATTGTACTTTCATGCACACTTGCTGTTGCCACCTTGCCTATCTTGAACCCAGCCAACACTACAAAATCCAAAGACGGCAGCCAAAGACATGCAGAGATTTTTGAAAGCCTCGCATGCGCTTCTCAAAACGACATCAAGAGCCTGAACTTGCTATCTGCTATAGATTTGCACCTTCAGCCATGGCCCAGACCTGCATGCTGTTATAAAGCTAGTGTTTCCTGCATGATTTATATGACAGCTTTTGCTGCAAATACTTCATGCTGCTAGCTGATAGCTTGTTAGATGGATTTTTAGTGATGGGCAAATGCAGTGTGATATCTCTCATGCACTGCTGCCTATGTTGACAGTGCAATACAGAAAAGTAAGCCAACAACAACAGCTGAGAGAAAGCGGACCAGTCTCAACGTACCAACGGCCAGCCAGTGGGTGCGTAGCAGTGTACCGCCTATGTTGCTGTACACGTCAAACATATGTGCTGATATAGTCTGCCTGTACAAATCAAGGTAGCAGTCACACATCTCAGTGCAAGGCTGCCTCATGTCTCTTGTGTGCGCTGTTGCAGAGCTGAGATGATCAGGAAAGCGCGAGAAGCCGAAGACAAGAAGATCGCTGACTTCCTTGCGACTCAGAAACACAACCACTCAAAACACCGCGCACCTCGCCGTGCTCACTGACCCAGATGACTGTACATGTGACTGATGCTTGCTGTTGACTCTTGTTTTGTAGTCAGCGATATGCCAGAGTGTGTTGACGCTGTGACTGGTAATAAGTGGACTGCAGTGCACGTAGAGATCCTGCTTTGTTAACAAATGTTGCTGATGTGATGCAGTCGCATATGGCAGTATCTTTTTGGCTTGCTTACCTGAGCAAATGCTGTCCTTCTGATAAGCTTAGTGCTCTCTTGAAATGACATGTGCCTGGAATGTGCGCGCAGTGCTTTTTCCTCCTTTTGTAGATTACAGGCTTGCACATTAACTGCTGAACTGTTCAGCATGCATGCCATGTAAATTTGGAGGTCAGCCGGGCAAGTGCAAGCTGTCAAAGTCAGGAACTGAAAAGTTGTGCTGTTATGATCTCGGTACGGCAAGTTGGCCAGCGCACTGAGTCACGTCACGCGGTGATGGTAAGATCGAAATACTTGCTTCCTGACCATTTTTAGCACCTAGCATGGCCCCGGTAACGCTTGCCTTTAACGCTGCCGTAACGCCACCGTAACGCATCTAGCCAGCTGTCGTTTCGGTCAAACTTGCTGAGCCTAGGAAATTTTGCTCAGCACTGCGCGCGTCCGAGAGACGTCTTCGTCGAACCAAGGTGACATGTTCAAGCCTCTTGAACGTCCTGCGCACAGAAACAGTGTATATGACCACGCACGAAACAGCTGCAAAGCCCTTACTGACTCATCGCAAAACTTGACGCAGGTGGTTTCCGGCTTGGTGACTTGCAGCGCTTCAGCTTGTTGCAAGCCGTTTGTGTAGCATTAAGCCTCGTCAGCAACATGGGCAGCGGACAGTCTAGTGTCAAGGCCCCCGAGGAGCAGAAACCCGAGACGGGCACAACCCTCTTCGGTTCTTGGGACAAGCCGGTCGCGGACGCCTACAAACTCAAGAAGCAAGTGTCGAAGAAGAGAAAGGCAGCCGTGAAGCAGGCAGCTGATGCAGCCGGTGCAGCAGTCAACAGCGCCATACAGATGGAAGCTGGGGCTGGGGTTAAGCCACCAGGCACCAAGGCACCTGCTGGCAGAAAGTCTCAAGCTGCGGGCCAGGGTCAGCTTCTCTCAACTGGCTGTCACTTCAGCTTGTGCCACAATTGCGTTGGCCATCATATCCATGCAATAGCAGCTCTCAAAGAATAGTCCCCGACATCAGTGTCTTGTCAGCTATAGAAGGGCAAAGACTGTTCAGTGTATATGATGTACAGTCAGCACTGATTGTGACATGCTGTTCAGCCTGCACATGACTTTACATCTATGCCTTCTTCCCACCGCATGCTTTGCTCCTTTGCTCAAGGCATCTTTGTGCCAAACACAAAGCAGCACTGGTCTCAACCACAATTGGCATGCACAGCCAGCATCTTTCTTCAGTGAAATGCAAAGCTTCATTGTTGCTGGTCTGATCTAGTTCTGGCCCAAGCAGGTGGTGCAAAGGGGGCTGGGGTCAAGAGCAAGAAGGGTGGCGAGGCCTGGACTCTGAACCAGTCCAGCAAGGACCCTGCCAGAGTCAATGCAGCCAAACAAGCCCTGAAGGGCAAGTTGAGCAAGCCCCTGCCCAAGAAGCCTGCAGCTGCCAAGAAGTTGCCACAAGTAAGCTTGCGTTACCCATCAAGTATACACCATTTTCCCAACGTGACCCTTGCATGTCAAGCTTTGCATTGTCATTAAGCTCTGGAGGGCAAGTTGAACAAGCCTGTCGTCAAAAAGCCTGCAACTGCTAGAACGTCACCACATTTAGTTTTGCACTGTCACATTCTGTTGCCTTGCTCAGCAGTGCTCTGACACTGCACTCACGTCAAACTCGCGTTTCAGCAGGCAAACTCACTTGTGACAGGTGTGCCTGTTGAAAGGTAATATAGAAAGGCTGAGAGGTAGGGGGGAGTGTTTGAGACATTTATGAGTCAGTGAAGCAAGGCCTGCATCATGCTTTAGAGACAGAAGTCAGACATGTCAAGTCAAGTGCATAAACATGCTTGACGGTGCTTTGAACGCATTTCAAAGTAGCAACATGAGGACATGTTGTTTGTCAGCGTCGCTACAACGTACACAATTTTCACCTTCTTGTTCTTCTCCTCTTTCTCGAGATCCTTTTGCTTCTTCTTCTCAATGATGAAGCTGCTACAGAAGCAGAGCAAGGCCTGGACTGCTGGTTCATCTTGCAAGAGCCCAGCAGCCATGGAGAAGAGGAAGAAGGCCATGGCCAACAAGCTGGCGGTGAAGAGGAACAGTGGCGTCCAGAAGAAGAGCAGCGCAAAAGCCAGCAGACCTTCACTGGGTGCTGCTGCCACTGGCCAGAAGGCTGCTGCAGCTGTGGCCACAGCTGCCCGGGCTGCCGCTGCAAATGTTGTCCAGTCTGCACAACAGGTAGGGTCACATTTTGCATGCGAACTTGTATGCATTCGACAGCATTTCTGCAGCTGTCATGTTTGTGGATCTAAGCCTGGCCGGCATGTGCCAGACATCCACATGAGTCGTTTGTCGTTAGATGCTGGTCAAGCGAAGCCATAAGCTGCCAAACATCTACTTGAATGTGCCTGCCCACAGCCAGATGGCGGCTCAACACAAGGAATTCATTGCAGTTGGTGAGCACAAGCCATTAGACTGACCTTAGCGCACTCACATTCTGGCACAATGCAGACAACCTCCAAAATTGCACCTGTTCACAGCGTTTCTAACATCAGATTGCTTGGAGGAGCGAGTTGACACTCCTCACCCAAGCAGATAATCAGTGACCAAAGCAGATGATACGTGACCAAAGCATATGATTAGTGAGCAAAGCAGTGATCAGTACGCACAGCCGTGCAACTCAGTATGTCATAACCACAGGCTGTCAAGAGCAGCGGGATTCTGGATTCGCCTGCTGCGGCTAAGGCACAGCGTGCAACTGCCAGAGTGTCTCATGCTGCCCATTTGGGCGTGAACAACAGCAGCGACATTGGGAAGAAGAGCAAGGTGGTGGCTGGCAGGGCATCTGCAGCTGCACAGGAGGCTGCTGGTGCTGCTCAGGAAGCTGCTGCCAAGGCTGCTACAGCAGCCAAGGGCGCAGCTGCCGATGCCGTGAGCACAGTCCAGAAGGTGAGATTGCCAGCGACTGACACCGAAGGCATTGCAATTCTGCAAGATTCTATATGGCAAATTAAGTACATGCAGATGTCTGACAAGCCCAGAGTTGAATTGGGTCAAAGTCAACAAGCTTTGCTGAGTATGGGAGACAGAATCTTGCCAATCATGCCCTCTCAGAAGTGTAGGCCCCTAGACTGTGTATCTTCCCCATTGCCTGCATAGTGACAACTTGAATGTGTAGTTCACCATTGATTTGTCACTTGATTCCAGGCTGTAACTTGTTGTTTTGACTTGCCTTGAAACTTGTTGCTGCCTCAGTTGTACGGTGCAGGTTCACAGTGCGATTTGCCATCCGCTGAGCAGTTGCCTGAGCCATGTGGTATCAACTTTGCAATCTACCCACTGTGCTAAGCAGTGTGTGGTGCAACAGGGTGTGCAGGATAGTGGAGTGCTGGAGTCTACAGCAGCAGGCAAGGCAAGCGAGCTGGCTGGCACTCTTACCCAGGCCGCCAAGGATGCTGCACACACTGTGCAGGCAGCAACTTCAGTGGTAAGTCTCTTAGTCTCTCCTGTAGATACTGTACAGGCAGCAACTTTGGTGGTAAGTCAAATAACGTCCCCAATACACACTGCGCAGGCAGTCAGTTCAGTGGTCAGTCACATGCTTGCCGCAAGAACTATTTACTGAAAATGCTTTT
Organism: Trebouxia sp. TZW2008; assembly: GCA_002118135.1. Taxonomy (NCBI): domain Eukaryota; kingdom Viridiplantae; phylum Chlorophyta; class Trebouxiophyceae; order Trebouxiales; family Trebouxiaceae; genus Trebouxia; species Trebouxia sp. TZW2008. The sequence goes on along the minus strand of BDIU01000043.1, from coordinate 185,510 downwards.
TGTCCGTGTCGCAGTCCAAAAGCGCACAGGTTACACAGTGCAAGACTGCTCAGAATGTAATGAACTATGCAAGACATGACATGACATGACATGATACTCATCCTGCCTATCACGCATGGCAATGTAGCAAGTTGGCAGAGAATGCAGATGTTGACACATGTGAGAGGGTTGCTGGATAATGCAGGCAGTGGGCCAGGCAGGCGCTGCTGGAGCAGCCGCTGGGGCAGCTGCTGAGAAGCAGATCAAGAAGGCGGCAGCCAACACGCCCAAGGTGAGCCTGCTCACTGGCCCTGGAAGTCTCCCATCTGCCTGTTCTAGGGTTCTTGTTTCATCCAACAAAGTCAAGGGAGGAATCCTGTTTTGAATCAAGGGCTTTATTCAGATTCATGTGTTTGTTGTTCCTGGTGTTGCACAGGACACTGGTCTCAGCAGCTGTAGCACAGCAGAGCTTGCAACTGCCAAGTGTCGATGCAAAGCTTTGCTGGTCACTGTCTGCTTGCAGCAATGGCTTGTTGCTTGTGGTCCGCACATCATGGCACAGCTGATTTGGCTGTCGCTGGAGATGCTGCTGTGGTTGCTAGTGCTGACTCTTGCATGAACACCAGCTATGTAGATGTGGTCTCTGCCTGCAGACAGCTGAGAAGGTGAAGAAGACAGCAATGGCAGTAAAGTCTGAGACCAAGAAGGCTGTCAACAAGGCTGCTCAGAAGGCTCCAAAAGCCAAGAAGGCGCTGAAGCGCATGGTGTCAGAGATTGATGCTCAGGCAGCAAGTAAGGCTGCTGTTTGCAATCTTGAATAACAATCATAATGACTAAGCATTCCAGCACATGTGCTAGATGTGTGTGCCCCGAGTCTTGTCTCGTCAGGCAGGCTTGTTCTGAGCGTCTTTGTAGGGACGTCTGATAGTCAACTGCAATCTTTGGTCTGAATGCATCATGTATTCACTGCCTTTTGCATTCTTCAGCATGAGCGCATTTCCCTCCCATGACAGCAACACTAAGTCTGCTGTGCATGTGCATGTCTGTGATTCACAGGGGGCCTTCATATGTGAAGTTGAATGTGCCTGATGACAGTACTTCACAGGGTCATGCAGATGAGTACAAACAGGCTGCTTTTGACTCTGATGCAGACACTGAGGGTTTGGGAAGAGGCAAGAGGCAGAGGAAACAATTCAAGGCATATGAGCCCGAGATGTAGTCTGCATCCTACTGCTTACAAAAATTTTGACTGCCACTGATTGGTTGAGTGTTGGCAACCATGGCTGTGTACAGATCTGATCAATACAAGGGTAGAGCAGGCTTACGGACATATCACTCTGCAGCGTACTGCGGTTCTCCTCTTTGTAAACGCGTTACTTGCAAAGCCCAGTTCTGCAGGACTGTACATTGACAGAAAGCTTTTGTCACGGTGCCGCTAGAAGCCTCTGCTTGCACGCTATGGAGTGGAATGAGCAGCTGCGGGCTCAGCACCGAAACAATAATTGCCAAGATAGGCTCGTGCCCCGCAGTGCTCCGCACCTGTCCCGTCGAGGTCGTTACTTGCAAAGCTGTTCAAGCTGTGTTGTAAAACCCATGCATTGCCCATTGACTCATTGTGACAAATTTCATTGCCAAGCTTTCTGCCAAGGTTGCATGCGATTGTTCAGTATTCTGCGCAATGCCAACAAAAGCTGCGGAACGACGCTGTGCCTGCAACACATGAGGCCTCCTGCTTGTTTCGTTCGGACAGCGCGCAGCACTTGCCACTGATAGATTTTGGTGCCCAGCACGCGCGAGGATGCTGCCCGCGCGGCGGTCGATTCTGTTGCCCCTGAACCACAGCAGTAATTGCAATCACCGTCTCTAAGCGCTGCACTGCCAGTGTTGCAAACATGGATGGGCCCGCTGCAGAGCACTCTGGCACTGATCACTCCACCCGTGTGACAGTGATCACAACCCTTGAGTCAAACTAGACTGCGACCAGGACCGCCAGCATGTGCAGTCTGCGTTGCTCAATCTGCTTGGAGCCTGCCAGAGACAAGCAGGATGAAACGGGATGGGCTGTGCTGGCCTGTGGGCATGTCTTCCATACGCACTGCCTTCAACAGAGCCTGGAGCACAAAAAAGCTTGTCCAAACTGCAGGGTATAATTGGTGCAGCCAAACGCTATGTTTTTGTATGCATACATCCTTCCTGATCAAACTGCTCTTTACTCAAGCCAGAATGGGCTGGTGACAACTAGCAGCTGAACGTTTTCAGCGTTTTCCCAAGCTGAAGATCACACGTCCTTATCGTGAAGCCATGAACAAGCTGGTCTGGCAAGACAAGACTTGTGCCACATACACCTAACACATGTGCTGGAAAGTGTCATGATCATTGTCAGCAGCTCAAGCCTGACTGCATGCTAGCTACTGCAGAAACCAGTCAAGTCAGCTAAAGGAGCACAGTCCCTGTTTCTGGACTTGGTGCCTGCCATCAGCATGACACCACTTGGCAAGAAGCAAGCACCTGAGGACAGCAGCAGGGGCTTTGCCTCACAGGAAGCAGTTACTGCCCTGGCAGAAACGCTGGCCAAAAGGGACGCTGAGGTGAATCATCACGCCTGTCTGCGGTTGTCACCGAGCCTGTCGTAGACAGCTGTCTTTGAACTATGGCAAGTTTTCCATACAATGACTGCTTTGGGGTAGTAAGAACACTGTTGTCATACTGAATCAGCCTTTCAGAGAGGCACCACTTCAGTCAGGATGCATTTACATCTCCCCAAACGCACCATCCTTACAATAAAAATGTGTGTGAAGAAATGGTCCTTGTCAGGAGAAGACACCGAACGAAGACATAACCTGCACTAGGAACTGGGTCATGTAATCGGCTGTGTTGCCATACTGTCATTGACGTGTTGTAAGGCACACACATTGAGCTGAAGTCCCTCTGTTGCTCAGCCAAAACAATGACAAGGCTTGCAGCTAAGCGCATTTGTCATGCTCAAGATAAGCCAGTCTGACGCAACAGAACTTGTGCCGCGCACACTTAGCCCCTTTGCTGGAACATGTCACTTCTTGTAGTTATTGCTACATTTGTCATGCAGCTTGTTGATACTTGGATAACAGAAATTGTCTACATGGTCAGGCCCGTGTACCGTACTTGTTGCGCCTGTTGACTGACACTGTGCACAGTTGGTCTGCAGCTGAAGCAGCATCTACTTGAGCTAAGGCAAACGCAGGCTCATCTGAAGGAGCAGACTCAGCTTTGCAACGCGCAGGAAGAGGAGATGACTGCCATTCAGCACGAGTAAGCATCTCCCGCAAAAAGTCACTGTGGGCTTGCCATCCTCTCCAATTACACGACCTGCACTGACCAATGTGTTGCAAAGTCCCTTGACAGGACAGTGCAGAATTTACATTTGCCGTGTTGCGGACAGGGTCAAATTTGACCAGGCAACAGAATCCTGCACCTAGGGGCAAAGAAGGCGCCACACCTAGCAAATGCCTGATCATGTCATAGTCAGCAGTCCTGCCAAAGAAGCCCTTTCGTGTTTGCATGTCATCAGTGGCGTGCCAAACTGAGCAGGTAATCTGAAACATCACAAACAGCCACTTGTTCTCAGCAGGTCCTCAGCCATGTCTTGCGGCAAGAGTAGCAAGCTCATTGCAGTGAGTTACTGCTGCAAGGCATCGATGGTCCCTCTGACAGGGCCCTTGCAGTCAAAGCATTAGCGTGTGGTTGTTTGTGCCTGAGAAGTTGCATAAGGCCTGGCCTGCTGAGCAGGCATGAAGGGGAGCGGCAGGCCCTGCAAGAAGACTTGGCACAGAAGCGCAAGCAGGTCCTCACTCTGAAGCAGAGCATGGACAAGCAGAACTCTTCCCACGTGAGTCAGCTGCTGTTGCAAGTTCTGCCTCTGCCTGACTGCTGCTACAGTATATGGCAGGTGTTTTGCAATATATTGGACAGGCAAAGCTATTGCACAGTCTGGAATGTGGAATGTGGCTAGGTTGGCTGTTCACTTAGGCTGCAGTTCATCTGCAATGCAACAAGCTAGGCAAGCCAGGCTCAGCCTGTACTCTGAAGGCAACATTACTGTGTGTGCCATCTGCAACATGCCTACATGTTTAAGACTTCACAAGCACATGCTGAGCGCCATCTCATGCTGCCAAAGCTGTGGTGTAATAAATCAATGCAGCAGTGAGGCAGACCCCAGTCTTTGTGTCTGAAGGCAACATTGCAGTGTGCCATTATTATGCACCGTCAGCAACACAATACTGGCTTGACTTCAATATCAGCTGATGCTGAATGCCATGTCGAGCTGTGCCGCAGAAGCTGCGGTGTGACAAGCTGACGGGACAGCTGAGCAGACTGCAAACAGACTATGACCGCCTGAGCCTGCGCAACGACCTGGGGCTGACTAAGCCTGAGCTGGAGCAGATTGCAAAGCGCATGGCCCCTCCTGCTGCCAAGGTTTATTGCCAGCCCTCATGCAGCTGCCCTGCAAAACAATACGGGCATTGTTGCCTTGCTCTTCCTGTGCCAATGCTTACAGGCCCCTGTGGCTGAACTGGCCCAAGGTAGAGAAGTTGGCATTGGTGATCTAGCATGGCACGGCACACTTCTGTGTAATCAGCCACCCCAGCGTGTTCTAAAAGTTTTGCAAATGATGCAGCAACCATGACACAAAAATGCCTGCAACGTCAGCTCCTGCAAAACATCTTGGCTCATATTCTGCATACCAGTACACAATTCAACACTATCAGCAGGGTGCAGAATCTGGTATGTGTTGCTTGCAGGGTGGGGCGCCAGTCAACTACTGGGTGGGCGCTGTAGACGCCCGCAACCGTGAGTATGCTCAGCTGATGCGCAAGTTCCAGGTGGAGGCCAACCTGCATGATGCTGCCAAGAGGAGCCTGTCAGAGCAGCTTCTAGACAAGCAAGAGATGCAGGTGCCTTCATCCTGGCACTTCCTGTCCTCGGTTGTAATGCAATCAGGCTGCACAACAAAGCAGACAGGCCAACCTGCATAGCACTGCCAGGAGGAGCCTGTCAAAGCAGCTTCAAGACAAGCAAGAGATGCAGGTGAGGATAAACTAGGATCCCTTGCTGTGAGTTGTAACATAGGCAGGCTGCACAAACAAATCACAGAAGAATTGGGTCCAGGCAAGGAATCAGCAAGAGGAGCCTGTCAGAGCATCTCCTAGACAAGCGAGAAATGCAGGTGAGCTCATCCTGGCACCTCCTGTTGTCAGTCGTAATCAAGGCAGGCTGCAAACAGAAATGCCAAGTAGACAGCGTACCGACAAACAAGAGCAGCTCTTAGCCAAGCAAGACAGGTAGGTGAGCTCGCACATGCAATCCCTGCTATTATCAGTGACGCTGCCAAGCTGTACACTAAAGCAAAGCAAACAGGACAAAGAGAAGAAGTGAGCAAGAGCAGCCTGTCAGAGCATCTTCCAGACAAGCAAGAAATGCAGGTGAGGACTTACTGGCGATTCTCTGCTACCAAATGACCAATGTATTGGCAGGCTGAATACAGTGCAAGAAACAGTAGCCAATGTATTGGCAGGCTGCACAGTGCGAGGCAGAAATGACAAACAATGGAAGCCAGAAAGAACACAAAGCATCAGCAGCAGCTTGTGTCCAAGCGAGACATGCAGGTGAGAAGAATAGAGAGTAATGACAAGCTTGACTGCTGCATGCACAGGCACAATTTCCAGGTTTAAGTGGTCAAAGTCCTGGCAGGCCACCTTTTTTTGAGCCCAACATCAAGGGCGCACTATAAAGGTTTGACAATCAACATAAGGGACGATTGTTACAAAGCTTTTACAGGAGAAGGCACGCTCAAGTGCCAAGACATTCTGTTGCATACAGGAGGAACAGCTCAGGCTGCAGCAACAGCTGGAACTCATGCAGACTAAGCTACGGCAACAAGCGCAGCACTTGCACAGCTTGCGGCAGCAGCAAAGTCAGCAGCAAAGTGTGCAGCCGTCCGTCCAAGCACGTGACATGCGTCATCAAGCACATGATCACGATCATGAGTCACAGCAGCACAGAGGCGTAGGGGCAGGGCTGGCGGCAAACGGCCGTCAGGGCATAAGTCATGCTGGGGCAGGCGCAGGGCAGTCAACAGACAGTCCCAAGGGCCCTAAAAGAGAAAGGACCTTTGCAATGCCTGCACCCAGAGCCCATCCCAGCGCCTCAATGATCAGGTGAAACTTCTCAAGCCATGTTTTGTTGCACTATTACAGACAGGCTCACAGACAGACTCAACAGGTTGATGCATCCTCACTAGCAAGAATGTGCATGTTGACAGATAGGTTGTCAGTTGCAGACTTCGGCCATGGCACACCGTACAGCGCTAAAGATGATGCTTGCTCAAGCCTTGGCAGCTTGTCTCTCTGCAGAAGTGCCAGTCTGGTCCCCGGCCTACTGTCGGTCTGTGCATGCTTCTCGCAAGATGTGTTGCCTCTGTTGACCATGCAGTGAAGTCACTCTTTGCCAGCAGCACTCCAACCTGCTTGCAAAGCTTGGATACCCCTGCAGAGCAGGCTCATACAACATGTAACAAGTCAGGAAAACATTGATGCATGTTTTGTGCCAGAGAGATATTGACTATCCATTCCTCACTTGCAAGCTGCCTGCAGCAGAGGAGCAGATGTTTGGCGCAGTGAACATGCTGCCATCAACAACACAGCACAAGAAGAGCTTGGCAGTATGTTGACTGGATAGGATAGAGGCCATCATACATCTGTTGTTGGCTGCCTGCAGGTGGGATGCAGCAGAGGACCAGATGCTGGCCCCAGTGCATATGCCGCCACCAACAGCAAAGCCCAGGAAGAGTACAAGCCTCAGAGAGCGCATGAGCCGTCACCTTCAACCCGCCTCTGCACAGCAGGCTGACCAAGCCAGTCTTGCATCTCCTGAGTCCAGTCTACCTGAAGGGCTGCCTGCAGCTGCCTCTGGAGGGCAATTCGCAGCTGCCCCTCACAGGGCCACTTCAAACAGCCCCAGTGACTCAGCCTCCAGGAACGTGTCCATTGACAGGAGCTGTGACATGCCAAATACCTCAGATCAGCGGCATCAAGCCCGTCAGCCCTTTGCTGATGCAATAGAGAGCAGCATATTTGATGCAACACACGTAGCTAGTCAAACCCATGATGCACACGAAGGTGATGAGCGGAATAGTGACACAGACTTGACTCAAGAGGATTTGCCCTTGCTGTCAGAGCCCTGCCCTGTGCAACGTACTAGCAACCGCCCTGCAAAACACGAAGGCAGCAGCTTTAGTCCCCAGCTTCACAGCAGCACAGGCTTGCAGGACAGACATCAAGATGTGCAGCAGTCTCCAGCATCTCCTGTCAGCATGCATGCTTCACCATTACAGTCTGACAGTGCCCATGGACTCAACTCTCAGCAGCAGCAAAAGCAACAGCAGCAGCCTCAGCGTCATAACCCTGAGCTTGAAACAGAAAGCAGCTCAGGTCAAATGGGTCAGTTGGCAAGCGAAGCAACACTAGCAAGCTCAAGTGGTCATGAACAGGTGTTGAATGGGAACCACAATCTTGGCAGCAGTGAGTCACAGGCGATGCAGCTGGAGGATGAGTCAGCAGATGACCTGTTGGAGTTCCTGGCAGATGCTGCTGCTGAGGCGCCTGCACCTGTACAGAACCAGCAACCGCATGGCAGGTGTGGCACTCTGACTTTACTGCCTGTGGCCCTGAAAAGGCTGTCAATTCTCGAGGGTGATGCATAACCTATAATCTCTGTATGACTGCAGCACTCATGGACCCTGAACATATCTTGCATGATGAGCATTGGATGCATCAGTGCCAATACGTGTGACCACTCTGTGTCTTCATCTGATGGTTGCTGAAGTACACAGACCATGCTGTTGCTTGGCTCATTATGCCGTGATTGCTTGTTAATGCTCTGCTGTGTGACAGTACAAACTTCATCAAGCGTTGTCGTGCGGCGCATCAGCTGCACTGCAGCTACTCAAGCATGCTTGGCGCAAATGTAATGCACCTACTTTCTGGTAAGAAGGTGCAGGCAACAGCAGCCTGACTTGCAGGCTGGCATTGGAGCGACTAGTTTGCACCCCCAACGACAAAGCAGCAAGGCTTGCAGTACTGTTGTTCTGACTGACAACCACCGACAACAAGCGGCTGCACAATGCCCACAATCTGCCTCTGAGAGAAGTTGTACATGCTTTGCGCAAGTGTATCTAGGCTATCTGCTGATGGCAAAACATCACCCATAGCAGCCTGACTTGCAGGCTGGCATCAGAGCAATCAGTTTGGACACCTGATGACAAATCAGTAAGGCTGGCAGAAGCTGCTGAGGCATTTGCTGTGCAAAGGAGCAAGGCAACTGCTGCCGCACCCCACATGCAATTGTCCACTTCCAGCCTGTCAGGTAAGTGCAGTGCTCTCTTGATATAAGGACACGTGATATGAAAACAAATTGTCTTGGAACAATGTGTACTGCAATAACAATGACCAGTGAGCTAGGTCTGACATGTGCATGCAAGCCTCATGCAAAGCCAGCTGCAAGCCAGCATCAGTTTCACGAGCTACATAAGGCATTTGCACTGTTTCCAACACTTCAACTGACATTCTGCTCAACCCTTTGGGGCAGACAGGACTTGGGCCACACAAAGCCAGCGCTTATGCTAGGAAGTGAAATATGTTATTACCATTTGGTGCAGGTTGACGCAAAATGTAGATGTTGCAATCGCTGGTGCTGTTGCTGTTGCTGACATTACTGCATCTGTCTTAAGCTGTAGCCAAAGCTGAAGCTGCGCTTCAAATTGCCAGCCATGACTGCAGGTTTGCAGAGAGGAAGCAAGCATGAGCCATCCTTTGCCAAAAGCCTAACAGGCTTTGCCAGCAAGGCACAGCCCGCCAAGACATGCTGTGCTGTGCTGTGCTGTGCTGTGCTGTGCTGTGCAGCAACGCGATGAAAGTGGTGATGTAGGGTTGCAGAGAGGAAGCAAGCATGAGCCATCCTTTGCAAGAGGCCCCACAGGCTTTGCCAGCAAGCCCAGTGGGGACTTCATTGTTAGGGGTGCTGACGGGCGAGGGGGCCGGGCCACTGTCCTCAGACCTAGCAATCGCCAAGCTGCCCCTGTTCAGGTAATGCTTGAGAATCTTACTTGTCAATGCCATACTCATGCCTGGGCATGCATGATGCACGTAAGGCATAGGAAGCAAATAGCGCCAACTTGCAGGTGCATTTATGTGGTGGAAAGTCCGTCAGGCAGCAGCTAATGATGCTGTTGCTGAGAAAGTAGGAATTGTCACTGCAGACGCTGATCAATCAGCAGATGCCTTGTTGCTGCATTTGACAATGAAAGTCAGCCTTAGTCAGGCAGAGCCTGAGTGAGCTTCACAGCATGGCGTCGATTGTATGCTGTGCAGCACTGGCAAAGCAAAGCGATGACACCACTCGACTGTTGCTGCAGGCAGTGCCAAGCTTCATTGCAACAGGCTCTAGCAAAGGCAGCAAGCTTCCGGCTAAGCGCAAAGCTGGTGGTGCAGCGTCAGAAAATTTGAAGATCAAGCACTTCTTTGCACCTTCGCACAGCTGATTCATGCCATGTGCCCACTGAGCAAGCTTGACTAATGTCCAGCCTCATCACCTATTTACAGGCTAAACACAACCTGTTGCAATTGCGCAGAGATAGCACAAACAACCTCGTATTTGATGCCTATATCAGCACCGCAGCCCAGAATCAACAATGTTACAGTTGTGCATGCCTCTGCACAAGGCCTGATGTTTTCTGACATGACAAACACAGCACAGCAAGAACATGATGTTCAAGTATGCGCTGCATATATCAGCTGATCAGTTTCAAGGCGTGAGCCTCTTAGGGTCACGAGGAAACAAAGACGTTTTGCGAATGTTGTCCAGCTTGCAAAACAGCATGACTACTCTCTCCATGCCAACACCAGCTCCACCATGTGGCACTGCTCCAAACTTGAATGCATCAATGTAAGACTGGATGCCATCAATGGGAATGCCCAGCGCTTGAGCACGTTCTGCACACAAACAGAAAGCTTTACTTGAGTACACATGACAATGTTGGTGCACATGCTGCTGCACACCAAGACCTCTGCTTAACTACACATGACGATGTTGGTGCACATGCTGCAGCATTCAGCCAGCAAGTGCTGCTGTGCACACCTGAGCACAGACTTTGAAATCGGAAAAAGTGAGTGCTCATACAATTGGAAGGGGCTGCAGGACACATCTTTGCACATGTCTTTCACCCGTCAGCTAACACAAAGTACAACTGACGACAACACAAGGCACAAAGTGCTCTGACAATGAAAAATGCTTGGCAGGAGGCGATTGTACTGCTCACAGTAAAGGCATGCATGCATTTACATGTCACTTGTACTGCTCAGGGTGCTTACCTGTGAGCAAGGCAGCATCATGGACACGCTGGGCACCAGAGATGATCTCCTCGCCTCTGATAAAGACATCAAATGAGTTGCTGTAGTCCTTATTGCTTGCTGATGGCATTGTGTAGAACGGTCGGACCTGCATGTAGTCATGCTCATTGGCGACAGACATGATTACGCTTAGGCAAAACGCACAGACGTTTTCACAGCGCACACGTAGCAGGCTGAGTGATCATGTCTCATGACCAGGACAATTTGACAGTCTTGAAGGCCCTGCTGTACCACAACAACAGCGGGAAAAGTATGCTGCTTTAGGCAGCGTAGCAGGAAGAATGCAGTGCATCAAGTGCTTGAGCTTTTGCTTTTACAGCAGACAAACTGCCTACAATATTCAAGAGAAGTGCCTTCTTGTACTGGTAGACCAGACAGCTAGGTAGCCCAGAACACGCAGGAAAGCTGCCAAGCATGCCAACAATGTGCAGAGTAATGAGGTTCATACCGCCAGAGGGTAGTTGTACAGCATGTAGAAGTCAGTCTTGTACTTTTCCTTGACCAACTTGCCCAGCTCTCGCTCCAACTCAGTGCTGAGGTCTCCTAGGGGGTCTGCCTGTAAGCAAATCAATATGCAAGTCGAAAAAACACCACGTCAAGTACACACAGTGGCATCGGTGCCAGGTTTCAGTGCATGGTCCATCACCATTCTGACTCCGTGCCCGGAATTGGCTTTTTTGACAGATGTTGACATCATTGCAAGATAAGGCCATGCAGATCATTACAACAACTGTTGGTGCTGCCAATCAGCGGGTGATGTATGTGATTCATGCATTGGTAGCTAGCAGTCACTTGACTGTGCTGCATGCCTGTAAGTCTCCTTGCAGCATGCATGTTCCCGCAAACTTGACATGAGTAGCAAAATGGGGTTGAAAGTTACTCAACATTAAGCATATCATCACATGAGCCAGGAGGTCAGGCCATGTCAAGGCATCAATCTTGCATGAAGGTTGCAAGATCATCACATTACGAATGATCTTGATTTTGACATCAAGCAAGCACATCAAGGAGTTTGCTTACATCATAGCCAGCTTCCTGCAGCATCTTGATGCCCTGCTCAAAGGGCAGGCGTAGGTTGGTTTGCTGGTACTGCAGCGGCTCAAATGGGAACTGCTGCCCTATCGTTTCCAAATCTTTTCCTGCACAAGCGAAGGATTGTCAAGAGCACTGTTGCTGCACGTTACGCACTTTGAAGCATGCAAGATCATGCACTTGCATTCATGAAGGTCATATGATTGTTTACATCGGTGATTATGGCAATCATAGGTTACAGTGTGGGTAATGGGCAGTACAGCATGTGCAGTGTGACCAACTGATATTTGATACATGCCTGCACACTCAAGTTCAAAGTACGAACATCTGGTTCCACTGCCTTGCATGTGTCACTTTTGCAGCAGCCTTGACAGCATGAAGCTTTTGGTGATTGACATTGCGACGACAGCCAAGCCACAGGACCAGCTGTCACAGGCTTGCCCGTCGACCCACGGCGCAAAGAGCAATGGCAGCTTTTGGCACTGTGTGCTGCTGGGCAAGACTGTGTCAATTAATCCACCTGTGTGCTGATGAGCTATCACTCTGCAATCATAAGTGTCAAAGATGGATCAAGTCATGCTCCGCAATCATTGCTACCGCATGCATGACAGACAAGGGAGATGCTGCTCAGCCACATGCATGTGATAGCAACAAGATGCAATGCAGCGTTGTTGACCATGAACATGCAGTAGATGTGCTTACGGCAACAGCACTACTTCTGGGCCAGAGAGCTTTGCACAGACGCACACATACCGTATTTGCTATTGAGCCCATTGAAGATGTACACAAACAGCTTGTCAATGACGTCCATGACCTCATCGTAGTGCTCATTGATAGCCATCTCAAAGTCCAGACCAGTAAACTCACACAGATGCCGGTGCGTAAATGAGTTCTCTGCCCTGCAGCATACAATTTGAGTCATCACCACATTGAACATCTGTACAAACAGCTTACTCGTGGTGTCCATGACTTCGTCGAAGTGCTCATTAATGGTCGTCTCAACGTCCAGACCAGTAAACTCACACAGGTGCCGGTGAGTGAATGAGTTCTCTGCCCTGCAGCGTACAATCAAATCGCATCACAGGACATTGTCAGATCATCACCCTGAAATTCTTTGGCTGTAATGAAACAATACAAGGGGTTGTATTGGTGGGCTACAGCTGCAACGTCCCAACACATCTGTCATTGAAGCCATGCATGTGAATGAGCAAAAATGTCCAAGCAGCATACGATCAATGATTTCCGCTACTCAGCTGCACAGCTCAAACAGCCATTTTGATGAGCAACAAGATGCGCAGAGTGAGTAACAGTGAGCAGACAACTCACAATTCAAAGCTCTCAATCATTTACTGGTGAAGTCCATACACAGTCCCAAACCATGCCCAGCATGAACAAGGCTCTTCAATCTGAGCTGCTTTTTGCAGCATTGAATGCTTTGCATAGTGCATCAAGATGCTTCAAGTCAAAGACTGGGCCAATATCAAAGACTCTTCCTTGGTCAGCCATGATAGTCATCTGGTTGTACAGCTGGAGTGATTGGACAAGGCCCAAAACAATCAAGTCTGCTCGCTGTGAGCAGGTTTCTGCTTGATGATGCATTGCAAAGTTTGGGAATGCTTGCCTGACAACTGGGCCAATCTCAAAGACTCCTTCTTGGTCAGTTTTACTGACAATCTGTTTGTACAATTGGGGCATTTAAATCGGGCAGCAATTTCCTGACCTTGCAATTTATGATGCCCAAATTGAAGAATTCTGCTCATTGTGAGCTGCTCTCCGTGACAATCAATGCTTTGCACACAGCTCCCCTACCTGAAGACTGGACCAATCTCAAAGACTCTTTCTTGGTCAGCCATAATGGCCATCTGCTTGTACAGCTGGGGAGATTGCGCGAGGCAGCCCTCCCTGCCCATGTAGTTGAACTTGAACACAGAGGAGCCCCCTTCTGACGCCCCTGCTATGAGCTTGGGGGTGTGGATCTCCTGGAAGCCCTCTGACAACAGGATCTCCCTGAACAGCTGCAGCCAAGCATGACATATCACAATGAAGTATCTGTGCAATCCTCGACACACAACACAACATACACAGTCTGGAATGTTAAAGACAGGGGAGCTCTCCCCCCTCTTCCCCGCCCCTACTATGAGCTTGGGAATGAGAAGCCCTCTGACAGCGTGACCTCCGTGAACAGCTGCAGCCAGGCATATTTGCTATATGTGATGCACATTTCTGTGTTTGAACATGCAGCAGGTCAGCACACTGATACAGTAGCTTTGAGTTCCTGAGTCTGCACTACATGCGTCGTTTTTCAGTAAGCTTTGCTGTGCAAGCAGTACTGGGAACTTACAGGCAAGTACAACTCCATGCCACGATTGTGCATTCAAGCAGAACACAGTTTGAAGGCATGATAGTGGTATCGCATCAGGTGGATACCATGTGGGTGATGATCAGCATGTGACGTTTAGCCTGTGACTGATGCCCACCTGGCAGACGCCACTCTGGACTTTGAAGATAGCCTGATTGGCAGCAGTGCGCAGGTCAATGTAGCGTCCATTCAATCGTACATCCTGGCTGACTCGTGCCTTGAGCTCACCAGCAGCTTCAGCTTCCTTGATTTCCTCCTCAGAGCGAGCTGCGTCACTGACTTCAAAGGGTAGGATGTCAGCTCGGCTGATACAGTGTATGCTCACCACCTGTAGCTCTACCTGTGTGGCAAGCAGATGACTACAAAACGACATGTTGCACGCTGCTGCCACTAGGCTAGATGCAGTACTCATGTGCCACCCTGTTGTACAGAGGCTGTGTTCAGTAAGCGGCTGATGTAGTGTATGCTCACCACCTGTAGCTCTACCTGTGTCGCAAGCAGATTGATACAAAACGACATGTTGCACGCTGATGCCACTAGGCTAGATACAGTACTCATGTGCCACCCTGTTGTACAGAGATTGTGTTCAGTAAGCGGCTGATGCAGTGTATGCTCACCACCTGTAAGTCTACCTGTGTAGCAAGCAGATTGATACAAAACGACATGTTGCACGCTGATGCCACTAGGCTACATGCAGTAGGTATGTGCCACCCTGTTGTACACAGGTTGTTTTCAGTAAGCAGCTGATGCATTGTAGACTCACTACATGTAGCTCTACCTGTGCAGCAAGCAGAGGTGGTGATTACTACGCGACTGATGCAGCATATGTCACAGGGCAGGATGTCAGCTCGGCTGATGCAGTGTATGCTCACTACATGTAGCTCTACCTGTGTAGAAAGCAGAGGTGGAGATCACTATACCGCTGATGCAGCATATCTCAAAGGGCAGCATGTCAACTCGGTCGATGCAGTGTATGCTTACCACCTGTAGCTCTACCTAGTTTGTGACAATGTGACAATGACAAAACCTGATGCTGCATGTGACTGTGATCTTTCAATATGGATGCCGCGCAACATCTGTTGTCTGTGTTGTGCTCTTGTGAAGAGGTGACTGTGCAGATCTGCCGTTGGAAGGGTTTTGATTGTGTTGCCTCGTGCAGTAAGCACAAAGGCTATCTTGCCTAGGTGTGTGAAAGCAACTTTGAAGTGACACCAGCATGGTTGCCATTGAGCAGCCTGAGCACTCACATTTTGCATGCTGTGTTTGCTATTACTGTTGATGCTTGAAAAGTAGCACTATCAGGAAGTAAGATCCTGATGCACGTCGCATATCACCATGTTTGCTCTCGGCTGCAGCTTACGAGAGCAGCAATCATTGCTAGTGCTATGATGCTCAGATACCAATCAGCCGTGCATTTCACATTCGTGACAACGCACAATCTTGAGTCTAATCTACAGCCCCTGAATCAGCCAACAGACCCTGCTCTCCCACATTTGGAGCAACAGCCACCTTGTGCATGCTGCAAGAAACAGCATGGCTGTAAAAGCTCAGATTTGATGCATCCCAGAAAGATTGTCTGCACCACTTGCGTGTACTGCTTGACATGACATGACCAGACAAGCTCATCATGTGGAACCATGTGACAGTAGAAGCTGCTGCCTTTGAGAGGATGCAGAAATATCGGTGAGGAACGGAGAGTTCATGCCATTAGGCATCATAACAGGAGCCTCTGTCTAAACAGACAGCTTGGGGGAGAATGCATTATAGGGGAATGTGATGGCTTCAGTGGGTTCACCTGTGACTGGGTGCAGGCCGCAATGGGTTCTTGAGGAACAGCAATGATGCCTTCAACGTCCACAATAGATTCTCTTGTCAGGTTCGACGCGTACTTGACCATGCCTTTGCTGATGGTGGTATCGTTGGTGAAGAGGACAACCTGCAAACAACATACGATGTTTGAGGCATACTGGACTGTGCCTGTGCTGATGGTGGTGTCATTTGTGAAGAGGACAACCTGCAGACAACAGAGGCTGTTCTTGGGGCATACTTGACGATGCCTTTGCTGATAGTGGTGTCATTGGTCAAAAGGACACCCTGCAGACAACAGATGATGTTTGGACGCCCCACCGGCTGGTCGCACCGCCACGTGATCGCAGAGAAACCTGTAGGGCAGCGAAGACCTGCCTTGAGGCCGCAGCCGGGCTAGCTGTGGTGTAAGCATTACGAAGTCCCTTTCCATGCATGCTTTCCTTCGGTGGTAGGAGCTTTGTCATGGTGGTGTCAGTTTGTGAAAAGACGACCCTGCAGGCAACAGTGCGTGAGGTGCAAAACAAGCTGTACATGGACACACATCAGCTGATTTTGGGAGACCAGACTAGGAACAGGTGTGACAATACTGCCCCAAGTTTCTCAATATATCAGTATGCAAAACTTTTGTGTGGAATGAAGAATGACAACAGGGAAGAGGGCAGGACTCTCCCAGCATTTGTGAAAAGAACAACCTGCAGGTAACAGTGCATGAGGTGCAAGCTTGGAGCCAAAGACATCAACTCAAATGACGGTCATCACTGCGTTGTTGTGTTGAAATTGTCATGCTTGAGCTCACCAATTTTGAGCAAGGATGACAGACTGAGCCAAGCAACTTTGAATGCAGTCAACTTACAATAAACTCTCTTTGTAAGGACACTCAATGTAAGGACAATCTTGATGTAAGGACAACGCCTTTGGTAACCAATCACTGCATACTGACTGCAATGGTCCCTCCGAGTAAGGACAATTCGATGTAAGGACAAGCCTCTTGGTAACCAAAGCAATCGTTACAAAGAGAGTTTACTGTACCTGTACAGTAGCTGTGCGATGCCGTAGCACAATGAAGCATGACTTGCCCTTGCCTCGCACTGTTGACACTCTGCCCCTCAACAACACCTGTAGTCATCACATGGTATTTTGAGATGCGTCACAACGTTGTAGCCAATGTGGATGCAGCTGACGACTCAAGACATAGTCATGTCGCCAATAAGCATGACTGCAGCTGGCAAACCAGAAGGACGCATGCATTGTGATGGCATGCATAAGCAGCAGCCAAGCACACAGTCATGTGAACAACATGCATGATTGCAGCTGGCAGATCATCGACACAGTCATCTTGGCAATGTGCATAATCAAGCACAGCCACAGCAACCAAGCACACAGTCATGTTGATAATATGCATGACTGCAGACGGCAGACCAAGCACATGACTATGTGCATAAGCAGCAGCCAGCAAGGGTGACATACAGAAATACACAATCAAAGCACAACCTGTTGACCCTCAAGGCTTTTGTCCAGAGCTTCAACTTGCGTCCATTGCCTTTTGCTGTTTGTTTGGCTTTGTATGAGAGGGGAGTCTCCATACTTGTCTTTCAGAGGGTCGTTCTCATCAGGTTGTGTTGGGACAGCTTGTTTTTGTCCTCTGGCTGCTGCCTACATGCATGTCAAGTCATTCTCATTCTAATGTGCCAGACAGGCTCAGCAGGCCCAGCTAGATACGTACTGGAGCAAATGTCCCCAACCAGTTTGGTCCTACATGCGATTGAGGCCATGCTTTGGGCCACCCAAAGGCAGACTGGCAGGAAGATCTCATTGTCTGTAATGTGACAGAGTGCAAACCAAATCACATAGTATTTGTAACTGAAAGAGTGCATGAAAGCCATTCAACTGAACCGACTGAAGTGACTGAAAACATTGACATGCAGATGCACATGGCATATCATGTCATATCAAGTCAATTCAGAATACATTGAGGTACGTTGAGCAAGACAGCCAGACTGAATGGCAAAGGCTGTGCTTACATTTGCTGCTTTCTTGGCTTCCTTTTCTGCCTTTGCTTTGGCCTTGGCATCAGCTTTTGCTTTCGCCTTTTCTGATTGGAAGCCAGTCTCTACTGGTGCCTCACCATTCTGCGCTGTAGTTTCGCTGCTGCCAGTTGCTGCCATGCTGTGTGCGCAGTTGTTGCGATGGCGTGGGCGTTACTTCAGAAGCTGGCCGGAAACAGCCTTACACTGCTGACAACTTCTCGGGGTCAGCAGAGCGTTGAATACGCAGCTGCTATATGGAAGCAGCTGGCGACTGACCAGTTGTCTTGGCGACGGTGTACGATCTGCTGATCGGCGGTGTACCCGACAAAGTGGCTGCTGCGAGCACAACGAATACAGCGATGGAGGCCACAGATCCGGCGCGGCTTTTGATCGAATCTGGAGTTGCTCTGACGCCTTGATAGCGGCGACGCTGAAGCTGCGGCAGCTGCTGCAGCGGTCAAACTTTTCGAGGGTCAACATGATAGGTCAAGGTTGACGGACTTTGGCTGCTGCAAAGTTGGCCAGACTCTGACATCAAAACGACAAGCAGACAGTGAACGATTTCAAGATGAGCGCTACCATGATGATGCATTCCAGCTGTGGCGTAGCCAGCAAATGTAGCGCACGCAGCATGGTCTCAGCACCAAGACAGCAAGTTAGATCCCGATCTGGCATCGCAAGCTTTGACGCAGTGCGATCGCTTAGCTCCGTTCACAGATGCGCTCAGACACCTCTACGTCAGCAGAGGCGTGCAGCTGTCCGTGCGCCCAAGGCTGCAACCAGCGCCGAGTATAAAGCTCGTCCCCATGAGTTCAAGGTTGCCCTATTGGGAGCAGCTGGAGGCATCGGACAGCCATTGGCTTTGCTGTTGAAGATGAACAGGCTGGTCGGCGAGCTTTCATTGTACGACGTTGCTAACGTTGTTGGTGTGGCAGCTGACCTCAGCCATTGCAACACCCCAACAAAGGTTTGTGCTGCATCACAACTGGCGAAAATGATACCATCGGTGCAGCACTGCATTTGGCATTTTGCATGGCAATAGATTAATGGTCCGTCCTGTTGAGACGCATAAACTACTTGAAAACATGTGGTTCATGTAGCATCCATTCTCGATCAAAAGCTTGATGATGCAGCGTTCGTGAACACCAAAGGCTATTTCAATTGAGTTTCAATGGTGCCCTGTCCTCTGACCTTCCCGTGGTGGAAAAAGTTGACAGAATTCAAATGTCAAATGGCTATCATGTTCCAGGTGACTGGCTATGGCAAGGATGATTTGGCCAAGGCCATTGAAGGCGCACACCTGATTGTGATCCCAGCTGGAGTTCCTAGAAAACCTGGCATGACCAGAGACGATTTGTTCAACATCAATGCTGGCATTGTCAAGACATTGATTGAAGCAACTGCAAAGCACGCGCCAGATGTAAGTGCTCCTCAATCAGATTTAGAAAACTACTCATCAGCAGTATGTCTTTGTTGGAGTGCGCTGATGAATATTATGATTTGAGCTTGCAAGCTGCATTTGGGCGTGAACAAGCTGTCTGCATTGCAATGCAAATAGGCTGCAGTGACTTGAGCCTGCAAGCTGGGCGCTTAGGTGTAGCTAAGCTGACTGCATCATCCAATACAATCAGGCTGCACAATCATGCCAGCTGGATTGGCATCACATTTTGCAACTTGCGCATGGGCTGAGCACACAGCCGAGATGTATCAGCAGTCAGCGACTTACACATTTACGCTGCCTATGTCACACCCAGCATCATGATCAATGTACTGGAAAACATGTATTGTTAATAGCACAGCAGCACCTGCAGATGAACCTCAAGGTTGAGAATTGGTGTATGCAGGCCATCTTGAACATCATCTCCAACCCTGTCAACTCCACAGTCCCCATTGCAGCTGAGGTGTTGAAGGCGGCTGGTGTCTATGACAAGAAGAAGCTTCTGGGAGTGACAACATTGGATGTTGTCAGGGCCAACACCTTTGTTGCAGAGGCTAAGGACCTGGACATGAGGAATGTTGATGTGCCTGTTGTTGGTGGTCACGCAGGCACCACCATTCTGCCACTGCTGTCTCAGGTATTGGCACACATGCTTCACTGCCCCAATAAAGCTCTGCAGCATTTTCAGTTTGATCATCCTGCTTTGCTTTGTATAGCAGAGGAACCCTTGAGAGCTTTGCTCTGTTCATTGCAAGCCCTGCTTTGCAGACGCCTGCAGGCATCTAAGGACACGACTCAGTAAAAGCAAAGCTTTGCCCTACAAAGCAACACAACTCCACTATGTGATGGGCACTGGTTAGTTGTTTCAAACATGCAAAGCAGACGTAGTGCTGCATGGAGCAATCTCGTTGCTTGTTTGCCTAATGTAACACAAATTCTGATCCAGTGACATGGCTCCACGCACACATGCGCCAAGGCTGTTGGCTGAGTTTGGCATGTGGCAACAATGCAATCATATCATTATCTGTTTCACCTAGTAAATACATGTGTCTGCATGGCTCGTACGGAAACCAACGAAACGGCAGCCTTCACAACCACCTTTTTGGTGTCTGCAGACACAACCGGAGGTGGAGTTCACCACAGATGAGGCTGCAAAGATGACAGACAAGATTCAGAATGCAGGCACAGAAGTGGTTGAGGCTAAGGCCGGCGCAGGCTCAGCTACACTTTCCATGGTCAGCTGCCTCTGCTCTCCTCTTTACCTAACGTTGCTGCATCACCTTCTGAATTTGCAATGTCACTCTCTGGGTCAGAGTGATCTTGATATGAAATAATTTGATGTTAACTTCCCTCTTTGCCATAGCTTGTGTGGTGTGCCTGGGGTTGAAGGCGCCTGACCCTGATATGCAACTCATATGCACAAAGCAAATGGGAAGCATGACTCGCCCAATGTATGGCAACACAGTAGAAAGTGCAAAACGCCCTATGAACAAACAGCATCAATGCAAACACCCCTGACCACAGCTGCAATATTTTTGTGTGAATTGTGCATGATAGCATGATAGACTAAGCGATGACACATTGACTCATGCATGGTTTGGTTGCTTTGCAGGCATATGCTGCAGCCCGAATGGCAGAGTCATGTCTGCTGGGTCTAGCTGGCAACACAGACATCTGGGAGTGTGCATATGTTGAGTCAAGCGTCACCAAATTGCCGTTCTTTGCCAGCAAGGTATGTACTGCAGCTATGTGTTGACTGATGCTGCTATGTGCACCTATGGCTGACCCCACATCGGTCAACTTTCTGCTGGTTGCTGCTCCAGAAGCAGCAACTCTGGGCTATCTCCCATCATAGAGACTCCCATTGTGACGCCAAACACCAGACATTTTGTGCTGTTGGTTTTGCCCCATGTGCATGGGCTGAAGGCAAGCTGCCAATAAATGAGTACCAGCATAGGCAGCTTGATGATGTAATGATATTGGTTTGTCACTTTCAGCATGCAAGATGCAGAGGCAGTGTTTGTGCTGTTGCAGGTCAGGCTAGGTGAAGGTGGAGTGGAGGAGGTCATGGGTCTTGGTGAGCTGAACAGCGTTGAGCAGAAGGGTGTTGATGAGCTGATTCCCATCCTAGAAGGCAACATCAACAAAGGTGTTGAGTTTGCCAAGACTCCAGGCAACGAAAAGTGAACTGAAGGCTGACAATGCTTGATAATCAGGATGACTCACGCCAATGGTTACTGCTGTTCTGCAGCACTCCAGAACAGAATCTGCTTGAGCAAGGATTTGATCAATGAATGACGCCTTTTTGGACGTACTATTGTGTTCAAAAAGTTCACAACTTGGTCATGTTAATGGAGTAGTGTTGCGCAGTATCAGCTGACCATTTACCTCGTCGTATTTTGCCGCATGGCAGAGCGAAGATGACGCAATTTCGCCAGGAGAAACTTCGTGGGTTTCCGCATTAACATTACGCTTGTCATTTCATTTGATTTCGAAGCGCAGCACGCAGGACAGCTGCAAAGCATCTCTTGCTCGTGAGCTCTGGGCGCGCTTGCTTCCAACAGTACACCTTGAAACGTCGACGCTGCACAATTGCAACAGCTGCTTTCGTCACAGAGACCATCGTTTGCAGCCGCGGCGGTTCAGCAGGCAAAGCTGTGGGTGCAGCACGTCTGCAGCGCACACCACTGGCGCCAACAGCAAAGGGACTATTGCTCGCTGCTGATCCGAACGATCACTTCAGCGCTGCCTGTGCGCTGCATCTAGACAGCGTTTGAGCAAGTCGAGATCGCGAGCAGTCGCTGAGGACCGCCAAGACGAGCTTACCCAACAATGTTCTACTCGCACGAGCTACTGGGAAGGAAGTCGCCGCTTGGAGCTGTTTGGTGAGGCTTGCCATGCCTTCTCTCCGCAGCTGGCTGCACAACCATCGCAGCCTGCTCAGGGTGGTCTGTGCTATTTGAGCTGAAGGGCAGTCAAAGCTCTTGAGCCTTATGCTGCCTTACAGGATTGCAGCTCACGGCAAGAAGCTCAACAGGAGCAAGGTCATGAATGTTAATGTAGTGCAAACATGGTAACAAGCTTGCTGTGATTTCTGTTCCCTGTAGGCGTCAGGTTCACATGATCAAAGAAAATGTGCAAAAGACTGAACTCTTGTCTGCATCCTTGCAGTGAGCAGCTCATCAACCCTGAAGTGCCACAGGCATTGAGACTGCAGGGAATCCTCATTGGTAGGGACTGCACTGACATATAGCCAAGTTTCGCTGACATACTTTCACTGATGTAGTGGCAATGATCTGACAGCTATTCGCTCTGCAAAGAGTTTCATTCTGTACTGCAGCGCTGCTGCTCTGCTGCGGTGCATGCAACTTGTGGAATGACCACAGTCACGCTGTGTACTGTAGGCGGCATTGTCATTGTGTTCAACAGGCAGCAGACATATCTGCTAGGTGATTATGCAGCTCATGTCTTGCTGGGCAGCTTGTTCAATTTATACAGCTATGTCTTGCCTGTGCTGAGCGAGTTTGCCCTGCATGTGCCTGAGCAGAGGACTGCAATGACACACTGGTAAGCAATCCCGATACCCTACAGTCAGCCAACAGACACTGCTCCGCTCAGTGCAGGCTCTGTCTTCAGTCTGAGACCAACACATGACACTGCAACGTCTACAACTGAGCTTGTGCTTTCCCATCTTGCACAAGCACATTGCAAACCTCAATACGCATGATCTTCTTTGTCACAGTGCGTCAAACAGACGTCTCGTACTTAGACTCCTGGCTGTTCTGCAGCGCAAAGTGCGAGCTGTAACAGTTGATCAGGCGGGCAGCACTGTCCTGCAGCAAGGCAAGCAACAAGCAAGGTAAGATTGTGTCGATTTGTGCTGACCCTTGCAGCAAGGTAGACAGCATGCCAAGTAGGTCTGTGGTGATTTCTGCTGGCCCTGTCAGCAACAATGCTCTATTTTGCATATGGACTTGACTTGACCTGTTTGCATGCAGGCCTGATGCTATCACAGTGCCAGATCTTGACCAGCTGTTTGGAGGCTGTCTCAATCTGGCTCTGGGAGACCCTTTTGGTGCAGCTGACCACAGGAATGAAGCGCTTGTGAGTGTCAGCCACTGCGTCCTGCCCGCTTTGTGTATGTTTTTCAGCAGATATATCTGGGCTCCAGCCTTTGCAGTACCAAAGCTCTGTGGTGTGCGCTGTTCTGCAGTGCAGTGCAACTTTTGTCTTGTTGTGCCATCAATGGTTGACATCTAGACTGTATGCATGACTTTGAGCATGCACTCAAGTCAGATGTGTTGACAGATCTGGACGCAAGCCAAAGCTGTGCACATTATAGATGTTGTGCGCCAAATGAGGGCACTATGCAGCTCAAACACAGCTCCTGTGACCCTTGCTCTGCGTTCAGTTTGAAGTTGACATGATTGTGCTGTTCACACAATTAGAGAATACCATTTGAACGTTTTGCATGCCGTGAGAAGTTACATGTTTGTGCTCTGCATGCAGCTGGACGATGACATGTTTGTGATGCCGACCATTCCTGACATCCTGGAGGCAGGCAGCACACAAGGCATGGCTGGTGAACGTCGCAAGCGAGGTGTCAAAGCCACCAGGCAGCCACTGCCTCTTACAGCACCCAACAACAACACAGTCATGGAGCTTCCACCTGGTTTGGAGCTGCGGGACACAATGCTATTGTAAGTTGGTCCTTCACCAAGCTGTCATGGACAGCAGTGCTGATATGTACGGTTGCCATGCATACCTGCGGACCTCTTGCAGCACCAAACAACAACACAGTCATGGAGCTTCCTACAGGCTTGGAGCTGCAGAACACAATGCTCATGTAAGTTGTTCATTCTCGTCGGGGTTGTCACTGCCAGCAGTGCTTGTGTGTACGGTACCAGCGTGGCTCCTGCAGCAACCAACAACAACATAATTGTGGAGCTTCCTACCAGCTTAGATCTGCAGGACACAATGCTCATGTAAGTCTGTCTCCTTTGCTGCCATACTTAGCATTGCTGTGTGCATTTGTCATGCATACCTGTGTGCCTCCTGTAGCGGCTAAACACAACACAGTCGTGGAGCTTCCTACAGGCTTGGAGCTGCAGGACACAATGCTCATGTAAGTCTGTCTCCTTTGCTGCCGTACTTAGCATTGCTGTGTGCACTTGTCATGCATACCTGTGTGCCTTGACGGCTCAAAACAACACAGTCGTGGAGCTGCATACAGGCTTGGAGCTGCAGGACACAATGCGCATGTAAGTCTGTCTCCTTTGCTGCCATGCTTAGCATTGCTGTGTGCACTTGTCATGCATACCTGTGCGCCTCTTGCAACGGCTAAACACAACACAGTCATGGAGCTTCTTCAAGCCTTGGAGCTGCAAGATGCAATGGTATTGTAAGTTTGTCTCCAATGTTTGTAACAAGCAGTAGTGCTTGTGTGTCACTCATGAGCATGCCTGCATGACAGTGGGATTGCATGGCAACTCTCGCAGAAACAGCACGTCAGCAACAGCAGACTGGCTTACTGCTAATGTGGAAGTGTACACTGGTTGTCAAAGCACCCTGTGTTCTCTTGCTAACCACAATTCAAGCATGCTTTGCTGGCGCAGGACGCCATTGCCCAAGCGGACTTTTCCCATAATTTACATGTGTTGTGCTGTGCAGCTTTTCCTGTCAGCTTGACCCTGTACTCTTGAGATTGACACGTAGAGGAATAGGTGCTTATCTGAGCATCCTTCTTTTGGATCTCAAGGATCTCTTTGTATTACAGGGACCAAGAGGAGACTTTCATGGTGCCAGAGCTGGGCATGGACTTGTTTGACATGGGCATGCCACCTTTTCCTGAGCCAGCAGACCCTGGAGCAAACCAGGAGATGCAGGCAGAGGCAGAGCCCTTAGAGAACATGCAAGAAGTGGATGCACCGCCTGTGCCTCAGTCAGCTGAGCTGGGTGACACCTTGCCTGCACCAGGTATTCTCACATCTGTTGTTTTGCATCTGCAATTTTATGCAGAGGTCTGCTGGCTCCCATGCATCTACATGTGCATCTGCATCGGAGCCAGCAGACCCTGGAGCAAACCAGGATGTGCAGGCACAGGCAGGACCCTGGGAGACCATGCAAGAAGAGGATGCACCTCCTATACCTGAGCCAGCTGAGCTGGACCCTTGCCTGCACCAGATATTTGCGCATCTTGTTTTGCATCTGCATGTGCTCTGTATATCTGGCAGCAGACCCTGGAGCAAACCAGGAAATGCAGGCTCAGGCAGAATCTTGGACATGCAAGAAATGGATGGAACTTTGTGTGCCTGAGCCAACTGGGTTAGTCGACCCCTTGTTGCAGCAGGCATGTTCATATCTGCTACTTTGCATCTGCACCCGCGTGAGAGTCTACGTCAAATTGTCTCAGAAAGTCACAGTGTAAGCTGATGAGATCACTGCAGGCGTGTAAATACCTGTCAGCTGACAGGTATTTACACGCCTGCACCACAGATGCCAGCAGGGTCGTCCTGTGGTTGTACCACCCTTTAGCTAGATCTGTACTTGCAAAGAAAAGTTGAGCCAAAGCACAGCATACAACCTCAGCAACATGGCGCTGTTTCACGTGCACTCTGCTTCTGGCCCTGTGACGGCCCCACTGACCTGCGGTTGCTGTTGGCTACCAGTGGGCGTGCTGAAGCATGCTCTGGATTGTAATGCAGGGCCAAGCGAAGGCCTGATGGGGCAGAAAGCGCATGAGCAGATAGCACAAGTCCCTGTGCGTGCACAAGTACCAACTTTTTGCAGAGGCTGAGACTGCACATGTAAGATTGCGCTGTGCGCTGTGCTGCTCAGCACTGTAGTCTACGTCACAAGATATACTGCAACGTGTACTGCAGGAGCAACAGAAGGCATGACAGAAGAAGAAGCACGTCAGCAGCAAGCCCAGGACATCATGCAGGAAGCAGCAGCAGGCTCGTTAGAGGCAGTGGCACAGGAGCAAGCAGCTGCTGAAGGAGCTGCAAGAGAAGCCAGGGTCTGTTTTCTGCTGCTGCTTGTCTTGTTGCATGCATGTGCACATTTCAAGTTGCTGCAGCATGTTGGAGAATGGTTGTTTCAGGGATGTGTCACTTCCTCTGTGTGTCAAGCGTAGCTGATTCATGCATGTGCACCTTTCAAGTTGCTGCAGCATGTTGGAGAACGTTCGTTTCAGGGTTGTTTCACTTCCTCTGTGTGTTAAGCATAGCTGATGCAGACCTGCAGTCAAAACTCATCAGCTATACTGTGTCCAGCATAGAGTACAGTTTGCGCCAGTACCCACAACCCAGTCAGGACCATATGGTCAAACAGCACAACGTATATCACCTCAGGGCCCATATTCATTTGTGTTGATGTTGCAGCGTTGAGCTTATGGCAAGCTGCTGGGACCAGAAGTGCCATGAGACTTCATACAGACTGCCAACATCTCATTGCCTGTTGTAGGTTGCATGACTGACGACAAGACATGACATCCTCTTTGCTGAAAATGCTGCGTTGAACATGCAGGCCAAAAGGAAGGGACGCAAGAGGCCAGCGCAGATTGTGATTGATGATGCTGATGCCGTCCAGATCCGTGGTTCTGTAAGTCAACTCATCACTCAAGCACTCAAACATTGCCTGTTGCGTGTGGCGTGCATCGCATAGCACCACATCTGCACACTACAAGTGCTGTACTGCAATCTTCCCTGGAAAAAATACTCCTCTGGAAAGATTCTCCCTTTTTTGGGTCCAAAAAGTATCAAACTTATTTGCAAACTTTGCCTTATATTGACTGTTTCTGCACTGCAGATGTTGCACCTGAATATTGTGCACTGATTGAGTTGACTGCAGGCTGCCTGCACAGTTTGAATCAGCAATACTGCAAGCCAGCAGCTGCTACTATTGACTCTAGTCTGGTCACTTGTAAGCTGTGTCTTAGCCTCAGCATGTGTGTCACGTTGACAAGCCGGCAGTGTGTTGGACAATCAGGCTGTCTGGTGTTATGCCAAAGTCAGCATGCCGATAGTTGTTTGAATAAGCAACTTGTGTTGCAGGTCTTCAGAGCCTGGACCCAGAACACAGATGAGCTCATTCAGGAGCGCCCACAGAAGCTGCTGCGCCTGCTGCTGACTCAGCACTTCCCAGGCTGCAGACCACAGCAGATGTCCAATGGATCAGACTTGCACTTGACGGCTCCTTTGAGTGCTGGCCTTGGTCAGGGCGGCAAATGGGGGACTGAGCTTGAGCACCTGTTTGCCAATGGCATCATGCCTGGCAACGCTGAAGGTATGGTCGCAACCCTTCAGCAACCCTTCAGCAACCCTTCAGCAATTCTTCAGCAACCCCCAATCCAGTCCTGCATGTTACCTGCGTGGTGCCATACACACAGAAAGCGCAGCTAAAGTCAAGTGACCATCTCTGAGCATGCCATTGAGCAGACCCACTGCCATGACTACACAGGCATCAAAAGGCAGATGCTGCCCATCTGCCTTTTGGCCCGGTGACAAGCAAGTGCTGGCGCAGCCGTGTGTTTCTGGTTCTCGCCAGGGCAATTTGGCAGATGATCTGACTGAGCATGACATCTGTAGCTCAAATTCAAGACCATCAAGCAGCAGCACCCCTGAACAATGACCTTGAGGAGGTGCAACTGCCGTTTGATAATGGCCTTGAGGAGATGCAAATGCCCCTAGATGAGGGCATGCCCCCACTTGACCATACAGCTCATGACATCTCCATGCTTGAAGAGGAGGTCGAGGTAGAAAGGTGCAGTCTTGATCTTTTTGGTGGGCATGCACACTCTTGAACTGACCCCCATCTTGGCTCTAGCTTGCCTTGCTCAAAGACAGAGGACATAGCGACTTTGCATTGCAACTCCTTGCGCACACATTGAACAGTACCATCCTGTCTGATCACACTTCTGCATTCCATGACATATGAGCCCTGCAGGCATGAGCAGTGCCTGGGCCGCACGTCCAGCACATATTGGCCTGTGTGCTGACCAAGCCCAGTCAAAGTCATGGTGCTGCAGTCATCTGTGCTAGCGCATATTGTGATGTTTGAGCAATGCCTAGCTGCACTTGTCCCTAATCTGCCCAAGACAGTAATTGACCAGGCTGTCAATGTGTCAGCTGAGGTGCAGTGTGTCTATCATTGTCGTCACTTGCTTGCTTGCTTGCTTGCTAGTGAGGATCTGTGAGCCTGCCAGGTGCATCCAGAAGCTTGGAACTGCCTCCAGACAATTCTATCTGGATCCTCACGTCATTGAATTCTTGCGTGGTGCTGCTGCAGGCTGCGTGCTGCTCTAGCTACCCCAGGCAGTATGACACAGGAGGACCATGCCAAGGCGGTGCAGCTGGGCCTCACTCCTGGATCCAGCAACCCTCTAGGTATGCACCGGCCATATGTAACTTTTCAGTGTTTTCAACAATGTCAAGGGCTGTAGCACATGACGAGATGCTGGCGTCTGCAGCACGCACAGGGTTTGAAGCACTGGTACTACCCACGCATGGACTCTTTTGAGAACATGCCCAAGGACATGATGATCATGCGCAGCTAGCGTGCTGTGTGACAGCTGCTGGCATTTTAGAGTGCCTTGCAGTGACGCAGGACTTGCGTGTACGCTGCTTCAAAATATGAAAAATCACGCCACTGCAGTCCATCATGTCATAGCTGCCGTTGAGGCTAAGAAATGTGCAGTTGAGTCACTACAGTCCACTGTCTGATGGTCTGTCATCTCTGCCGGTGCTTTCTGCTGCAGCATAATGCCGACTAATGTATGCATTGTGCCAGCATGCCCCTGCTACTTTGAGCAGGGCCACAGAGTACACTTGCAACAGCATGACTTTTCTGCCACTGCTAACTTTGCCTTTAAAGGCAGAGAGCCCAACTGTAACAACTAAACTGCTATAGCTTTGGCAAGTGTAGAGAGCATGTCTGTTGAAGCTTGAGTTGCTTGCAGAGCACAGGGGCAGAAAGAGGCAGAAGCGTGTCTCTAGCGCCTTCAGAGTGGACTCAGACACCAGGCCTGCTGAAGACAGGTACAGTGACCTCTCTCTGTAGTGACTGCTTTGTTTCCCAAGGGAATTGTCCGTACATTGAAAGATCCTTCCTCAGAAGTGCCACTGCAGTCAGAATGCAGAAGTTTGGTCACCTACAGCATTGTCCTTACATCAAGAACGTCCTTACATCAAGTGTCTTTACAAAGAGAAGTTGCTGTACCCATGCCTTGTTACGACAGTCTGAGTCTTCAGCCAACGCCTGTCCTATGCAGTTTGCTTTCTGCATCTGAGCACAAAATAAAAAGCCCTTCAATGTTGCCATTACAACATAGTGGGATTTGTTGCTTTGGCGATGCACATGTCATTGACTTGCTGCTCAAGCTTTGTGCATTTGGGTTTGCTTCCAAAACCTTTGTGATGTCTTTTCAGGTCCAGCCCGCACAGTCAAAGGCGGCTGTCTGAACTGATGATGGGCACAGATGTGGGGGAGGTTGGAATAGGCCTGGAAGGGCACTTGGAGGACATGCTGCCCCCAGAGGCAGCTGAGGTGGAAGGCATGAGTCACGCTGGGGGATTTGCCTCTAGACCAGGTGATGCATCCAGCAGAACAGTGTTTAGTATCACTCATGTACAATGAGCTTACTTTTGCACAGTCTGTGAGTGATTGCCTGTTGCCGTCAGGTGAAGCATACAACAGCGCATTTACAATTTTGCGGATTGCAAGCTTTACAAGCATCAGACACCATCACCTGATTGTATTCTCCAGCATTGTATGCATAGTGTTGATATGTTTGGAGCTGCAACTATAACAGGCGAGTTGCCAACAGAGGTCTGTGCCTTGCAAGTTGCTTGACTCACTTTCATCTGTTGGATGACAGAAAGTGGGTTACACATGCACCTAGTATCTGTGGTAGAATGCGTCAAGCATGGTCAGTGTTTTTATGACTTTGCTTTGCAGGTGGCTTGACTCAATTTCACCTGCTGGAAGACAGTGCTCCAGCCACTCAAACTCAAAGAGCTGTTACTGATGCCATAACCAAGAGTACCCTGTCTATGATTGGGTATGCAATCTGGCGAGAATCTGTTACCCTTGTTCCTGTTTCTCCATAACCTGATGCTTATCTGAGCTCTTGTTGCCACTAGACCTGCTGCATGCAATGACACACCTGAGCTTGTCAAGTACTGCTACATGCATTGATGCACCTGTGGCTGTTGAACAGAGGGTTGGTGGATCACAACAGCGCTTCTGGCCACGACTGAGGCTGTGTTGCCAGATGTACTGCTGGTCCAGCGCTGCAGTTCCTGCCATAATTTGGACTTATGCTGCAATTGCCACTTCCTAATCACCACGGGCCTATAGATATACACATGTATAGTACGACAATTATCTGCTTTGTGATCAATGTCAGCAGATCCACCCATTAACGATGGGTTCTGCACAACAGATTAAGGGCTGCTTCTGCTTAAAGGGGCTACTGTTGTGTGGCCTGTTGTTGAAGACTTCTGCTTTCTCCCATGCTTTTTTGTAAGACTGGCAACTCTATGTTGATTCTGGCACAAATGTGCTCTTTGTTGTAGGCTGCTAAGAGACAAATCCACAGACCTTGAGGAGCAGGCAGAGGAGCCTGTCTGTCAATCAACTTATAAAAGCGAGCATGATGTAGTGCATCCCCTGTCAGCTCATTATCCAACTCATGCGCTTTTGATGCTCTTTCTTCCTGCCTTAGGCTATGGCGACTCTAATGTAGGCATGTCCTTTGTTGTAGGCTGCTGAGGGACAAGTTCACAGACCTTGAGGAGCAATCAGAGGAGCCTGCCTTGAGCCTATTCCACATGACAGCCTCGCTCACCAGGCCCCAAGCAGCCAAGCTCTTCTACCAGATCTGCGGTACAGTGGCTTCTCTCTGTCACGGCTGCTTTGGTTCCCAAGAAAGTTGTCCTGATATCAAACTGTCCTTACCTCGAGGTGCCACTGCAGTCGAAATGCAGTGGTTGGTAATCACTTGCAATGTCCTTACAAAGAGATGTTACTGGAGTTTGCAAGTTGCTAGTTATAATGCGTTGCTGCTCTACAGGCAGCAATCACAAGCTGCTTCTTATCACAGGAGCCCCCTATATGTTGCCCAGACATAGACTTGTTCTTTTTTTGCGCATACATCACAGCTCTGAGGCTGCCGTGCGCTGTCATGGTGGACGCACATGCAGCTCTTGTTTGCATGGTGTAAGTGTCATGCGTACGTAATGACCTGGTCTGTGCTGCAAGGCATACTGTCATGATTGCGGTGTCTGAGTAATTTTTGAGCTCTTACACTGACACCGTTCGTTGTCTGCAGTCACACACAGCAACAACTTCATCCAAGCAACCCAGGAAGAACCTTTCGGTGACATTGTCATCAGCAGAGGATCATTCCTGTGAGACCTATACAATAGCTGTCAACATGCATCACGCTGTCTGACTTATCACAGGAGAAGCTCATGCTTTCAGCACTTCTGCAGTATGCCAGACATGCACAATTTGTATGAAGCTCATTTTCAATCTTGAGGTTTCTCTCGTACGCACCACACATATCAGTGATTGCTTGCTCATGAGGATACAGAAGAGACTCGTGATTTCAGCACTTCTGTGTAGTATGCCAGACATGGCCAATTCGTAATAAGCTTGTTTTCAGTCTTGAGATTTATCTGGTATGCACCACACACATCAGTGATTGCTTGCTCATGGGGGTCGGTTGGAGCTTTCTCAGGTAGCAGGCAGTCCATGTGTTATAATATCAGCGCTCTTGGTCCAGATCTTTTACCATATGCAAGACAGTCAATGTTATATGATGCGTGAGGTTTAGCCACTGAGGATATTGAGCCTTCGGTTTACAAAGTGCCTCTGGAAGCGCTTGCACACAACCTGGCCAATGCATGACTGTACATATCAGTAGGACAATTGCAAGCAAAGGCTAGCTGGTTGCTGCAAAAGATGCAGCCAAAGCTCGAGTTCTCAATTTTCCAGGTCCCCATTGACAATGTAACTAAAACGGATTCATTTTGTTTATCATGACTGTAACTGCAATAATGACATGCCTTCAAGGCCAATACCTGAAATCAGTTTCACAGCTGGCAAAATGCACTGCACTACACAGTATCAAATTACTTTGCGCCTAAATCAAAACTGCCCTACTCTTCTTGAGGCATAGTGATGACAGCCCGTAGGCAACCTCCACTGTGCAGCATGTCAAAGGCATCATTGATTTCGTCTAGCTTGTAATGGTGTGTGATGTAGTCATCCACACGGAACTCCTTCTTCATGTATCTGTCAACCAAGTTGGGCACATCCACCCTTGATTTGAAGCCACCAAACGCTGTGCCCTTCCATACGCGACCTGCAACAGCACTGTGTGATGAAAACAAAAGGCTCTGCCGGTGGGCATCATAAAGGGATCGTCTTTTTATAGAGGCAGCCCGCAATTATGCAATGTGTCGCTGGCTCAACTTGGGCAGATATGACAGGCTCTGAGTTTCGATGCTATTGCAAAACCTTGCATTCAGCGCTGATGCCCAAGAACTCCCACAACGACTCTTGAAGTTTTGCGTGCATGGCCTGTCTTTGGAAAAAGGCTGAGCAGATGCACAGCAACAAGGCATGCAGTCATCTGTAACGTAGTGAGCGTTACAAGTGAAACCATAATATTCTCAGTCACTCTTCTTCTTTGCACATCAGAATGATAAGGTCACTTCTCGTACAACAAAACTTACACTTTTCATGCCACCAAGGCACAAGTCTCTAACATCCGTTACACAATCACTGTCTGTCTCAGACAAAGGCTTGAGCAGATGCACGGCAAGCAAGCATGTATTCTGCGTGGTTTGTCTGCGAGCATGGCTGAGCAGCTGCACAGCAATAAAACTCCCAGCATTAATTCACACCAGATATGCAAAGCCTCCCATGCAAACCACAAACACACTCTGAAACCCTATAGCCTAAATAATTCAACAAAGCTGACCCGCCCTTGTGTATGCACTCCAGCGCCTGCCTCATGACTTGCACATTGCCAGTAAAACAGCATACAAGCAAGCATGAGGGAGCAAGCACTCACCAGTCACAAGCTGGAAAGGCCTGGTTGGAATCTCCTTGCCAGATCCAGCAACGCCAATCACAACAGACTGACCTCAGCCCTTGTGTATGCACTACAGCACCTGTCTCATGACTTGCACATTGCCAATGCACTCAAAGGAGTAAAGCATTGGGGAGTTCTGAGTGCTTACCAGTCACAAGCTGGAAAGGCCTGGTTGAGATCTCCTTGCCAGATCCAGCCACGCCAATCACAACAGACTGACCCCAGCCCTTGTGCGTGCACTCCAGCGCTTGCCTCATGACTTGCACATTGCCAATGCACTCAAAGGAGTAGTCCACGCCACCGACTCCTTCATCCATTGTCATCTCAACAATGACATCCACAATGGACTTGTCCCCATGGTCTTTGGGGTTGACGCAGTGTGTGCATCCCCATTCCTTGGCCCTCTTGAACTTGCCAGGGTCTGTGTCAACTCCAATGATCATCTTTGCACCAACGTCGCGCAGACCATCAACGCATGCGAGACCCACGGTGCCCAGACCAAAGACTGCTGCAGTGCAGCCCTTTTCAGCCTAAATGCAGACACATGAACAAGTCAGCACATGCAGTGTACGCATCGCTGTTCCTTAGCCCTTTTGAACTTGCTGGGGTCTGTGTCAACTCCAATGATCATCTTTGCACCGACGTCGCGCAGACCATCCGCCTGCCGCAGTGCAGCCCTTCTCAGCCTACATACACACAGGCACTGAGCTCATGCAGTGTGTGCACTGCCATTCCTTGGCCCTCTTGAACATGCAGGGCTCTGTGTTGACTCCAATGATGGTCTTGGCACCGGTGTCACGTAGACCGTCGACACACGCAAGATTCACGGTGCCCAGACCAAAGACTGCTGCAGTGCAGCCCTTTTCTGGCTGGCATGCAGAAGGAGTCAAGTCAGGATACGCAGTTTGTGAGGAACACAGACCATGCCAGAGTCAACAGCCTAGAACCAGTGCTGGTGTTGGATCCAGTGTTGCGAAGACCATCAGCACACACGACACTCACGGCACCCAGACCAAAGACTGCTGCTGTGCAGCTCTCCTCAGCCTACATACAGACACAGACATGGAGCCCATGCAGTGCTTGTGGAGCCCTTCTGTGCCTGGCATGCGGATGCAGTCGAATCAGCAAATGCACAGCAGATGGGGACAAATGTGCACATGCACATGGAGCTTTGCAAGCTGATCACTCCTGACAGGACAGCAAGCTGCCCTGTGCACACACTTGGGTATACATGTGCGTGCACACACTTGCCAGACCACCTGCCCAGGCAGATCTTGGGCAACTCAGCTTGTGCATAATGATGCCAATACAACAAATACCATGACAGCTGCATGAAATCTCTATGCAAGGCGTCTCAGGACAGAATGGTATTGAATCATCACATTCTTGCATACAGGCTGTAGTTGGCAGTGTGATAGAGGCAGAATGTAGAGGGCAGCACCTTGGCTGTGTTCATGACTGCACCCAGGCCGGTTGCAATGCCACAGCCCAAAAGCGATACTGGCTCAAGAGGGGCCTCCTTGTTAATTTTGGCGCAGCTGACTTCATGAATGACTGTGTACTCAGAGAATGTGGATGTGCCCATCTGCAGCAAAGAAGCAGACATTTCAGTGCTTTCAAGCTGTGAACAGGTCCATGAATGGTCGTGTGTCCAGGTACAAACACGGCCCATCGGCAGGAGCGCAGTTCAGGGTTGACTCAGTGCATGATGTTAGGATTGCAGCTGTGCATCACTCTTTGCAAATGCCTGTACACTTGGAAATCTGAGGATATGCCCATCTGCAACAGCACAGTGCAGACTTCAGTGCATGACTTGAGCTTCTGAGCTGTAATCAAAGACATGATCATAAATGGCTGAATACTCAACATGCGAGTGTCCATCTGCAGTAGCATAGTGTAGAACTCAGTGCATGGCTTAGCTTCTGAGCCATGAATGAATGCATGATGATCAAAGGCTGTATACTCAACACATGTGTGTGCCATTGGCAATAGCATAGTGCAGGACTCAGTGCATGTTTTGACCATTTGAAAGAGTGACGACATAGGCTGTGGCCTTGATGCATTGCTTCGTCGCCGCTGAGGTCGCCGTCTGTATTTGCATGAGATTGCTGCCATCTGTCAGCCAAAGACTACATAATCATGGGCATGCATCGACCACATGCATTCCCATGGTCATATGGTCTTTGGCTGACTGATCACTGCCCGTCAGGCTATCAGTAATGGGAATGCATGCGGATGATTCATGCCCATGATCATGTAGTCTCTGGCTGACCGACTACTGATAGCCTGATGGGCAGTTGAACAATCACCACGTAATCATGATGGTCATGCAAGCTGTTATGATTGGGCGGCTTCTGCTGAGCTGTCACTATGTGATTGGATGGCTTCTGCTGTGGTGTGGCCAGGGATGGGCAGTCATGGCATGGTGCAAAATCCAGCTGTCCTGAGCGACAAGGCAACTGTGGAAGGCAAAACGCGGCAAAGTAGGCTACAGATTTTGCCTTGCATAAAAGTTGCGGTTTGCACAGCACTGTGCTGGCACTTGATGCACAACACAACATCTTAAATGAGGGCTTGCGCTGTCGTGATCATAGGTGACCACTTCCATTGTATTGAAGTTGCACAAGGCTCAGAGTGAATGCAATGCAGATGGGCATTTGAGGTGCCTGAATGGACCGTCAGCTAAAAAAACATGTCATGCTCATCCAATCTGACAGCTCAAACAATTGTATGCGTTGCAGCTACCCTAGGCTCTGCACAATGCTGCTACAATCAAGTAGCAAGCAATGCCAGTGGAGTCCTACCCATGACTTGCCGCTTGCCACTTGCCATTGTATTGGCGTCTCACAAAGCCTATAGAGATTGCATTGTACATCATCATCTGAAATGACTGAATGCGCCCACAGAGAAGGTAGCATAAGCAAGGACTGGCAGTCAGCTCACATCACCAGTATGCTGGCCCATTCAGGCAACACAGATGACCATGTGCACCGCATATACCGCAGGGTCTGTACAGAGTTGGTACGAATTCAACTAGCAACTGGTCAAAGTACAGTGCTAGAACAAAGTCATCTAGCAACTGGTAAAAGTACAGGCCTTGCCACTCTCCATTGTATCACCAGCGCACAAAGCCCAGACAGTCTGGTATACAGCTCATGATTTGCTAATGTCCAATATACTGGCGACGCTCCAGACAAGCCTGCCTGGCAAGATAGGACTTGTGCCACACATACCTAGCAGTATATGTTGGGAACATGTAAATGTTATTGTTATTATTGATATACTGGCACCATGCAAAGGCAAGAGCAAATTGCAGTGTACATCGTCATCTGCCTGGATGGGCTGAAAGGGATGGCAGTGCGAGCAAGCTGGCAGTCACAGCACCATCCATCTTGGCCCGTTCAGGCAGCTCAAATGACCATATGCATTTCAAGTATCCTAAGCTTTGCACAATGCTGATACAATGTCAAGCAGCAAGCAGTACCAGAACAATCCTAGCCATGGGTAGGTGGCTTGCCGCTTGCTGTTGTTTTGGCATTGCACAAAACCTAAAGGGTTTGCGTTATACAGTGTCATCTGTACTGACTGAATGGGCTCACAACGATGAAAGTGTCAGCAAGGACTTGCCGTCAGCTCACAGCACCAATCATGCTTGCCCAAGGGTCTAGGGAGCATTGGCAGTCTTTGCAGCAGAGAATCATGTACTTTCTGGTGGTAGATTGACTTACAAAGTGGTAGATGGGCTTGCCCTCATATGAGAAACGAGGCTTCTCATCAGACTGCATCACTCCCTTGCCGGTCCATGCCCGCACTGCCTGACATAGGTTGGACTTGCCGCTGCGACACATCTTGCACTTGCCACAGAAAGCCTGCAGAAAAGCGAACATTTGACATGACCTGCAGCTCAAAGCAGGTCAGGTGTTGCTGCATGCTTCAAAGGTGTTGCTGTATGCTTCAGCAGAAGGACGCCGCGTGTAGATAATGATGCAAAAGGCTGCATTCAAAAGATACACTCAGCGGGGCCCTTGACCTATGGGATCAACACATCAAGACATAACATGACTTGCAATACAAAGCTGGTGTTTCTGTGAGTTGGGAGCTGACGTCAGTTTACCTGGTAACAAGGGATGACATGATCACCGGCCTTGACAGACTCTACACCCTCACCAACGCTCTCTACCACTCCTGAGGCTTCATGCCCCAAGATTGCGGGGAAGAGCCCTTCTGGGTCTGTGACAGCATACAACATTTGTGTATCAGCCATTGTTGCTCACACTGTTTGACCATTTTGTGCCGAGGCCTATTGGCAGTTTCACAGTGCCGCAAGCAATAGTATATGCTGTGACATTTGCTGCATCTGTCCGTTGTTCAAGTACAAAAAGCAGCAGCAAGGCAGATGTCCCCAGGCCAGCAATGCAAGGACGGTCTTACCTTCGCCTGACAACGTGAAGGCATCTGTGTGGCACAGAGCAGTAGAGTGGATCTGCAGAGGACCAACAGCATTGAGTTGGACAGCATACTTGGAGCCTGACAACGTGTTGTGAGTGGTTGGGTACCTTGACTCGAACTTCGCCCTTGCCAGGAGGGTCTACTGTCACTGTCTTGACTTCCAAAGGCTTCTTAGCCTCCCACGCTATAGCTGCCTTGCATTTGATGGGCTGCAAAGCAGTAACAGGGTAGCGTCAGCCCGTGGCGAAGCTTTGCAGCATGAGCAGACCTCATGCCACGCGAGTGTGTTCTGTACAAACAGAGATGCTGCGACGGCGCTTTAGCGGATCTTGCTCGGTTAAGTTGCATGCATTGTGCATACTGACCTTGCCGGCTGTGTCGCTGCCCATTTCCCTCTTGCCACTTGCAGTAGGTGACTCGACAGCTGCTGAATAGGCCTTCACTCCTGCGTCTCTGGGTTGCCTGCGGTTGTGTAGGCAGTCGTTGCTGTTGCCGACATCAGCTTAACGAGTCTGTCGTAATTCACAATTCGAATGTAAAGTTTGCAAGCAGGCCATGATGGCTTTCTTGCATACAGCATGTTTTCACTCACATCGCGGGCTTGAATAGCGCATGTCTTGCATCATTGCATCCGCAGCCGCATACATTCGGACCTGCACTCAGTGAGCACGCTGCAAGGCAACAACGGCAGGAAGGCATGCTTGGTAGAACTACGTTGCTGGTCGCAACACGGCCGTTCTGACTGTGTCAGCAATGCAGATCAGCAACGCACACATGCACAGTTCCGCACGCAGCAACTGCAATGAGCCACACCTATGATCCGGTCATTCGTCACTGTTCGTGACATGCTGACGGACTAACGATACCTGCTTGTGCGCTCACGGTGCGTCTTGCACTTGCGCTGCGCAAGATACGGTCCTGCTGCGCAAACGCCGCATTGCCAAAGCATTGCCCTCTTGCCGCAAGCACGCTGACGTGTGTCACTTTGGCTGACACCTGAGCAAGTCGACCAAGCAGCATGGCTCTGCCCTACTCCGCTGCACAGTGGCTCGCACACAGCTGCCGTGTCAGTCCAATTCAGAGCTCAACCGCTGAATAATATCTGTTGCCACAACTTGCGCAGGGCTTGAGCCTGATGTCGCTGCTTCAAAATTGGCTCTAGCTTCAGAGTCGTCAAAGTGTAGTAGTCAAGCCTGACTTTGACTTTTTGTCCGATCTGCAAGCACGCTCGTCGCTGCTGTCACAGCATACACGCTTGACAAGGTATGAAGGCAGTGATTTACAAGACGTTCGGACCGCCTGAAGTGTTAAAGCTCGTAAACAATCACCCCCTGCCTCCAAGATCCGCTGGTCAGGTTCTGGTGAAGGTCAAGTCCACGAGCGTCAACCCAGTTGACTACAAGATCAGAAACGGTAGCATACCTGTCATCGCCAAGAAAGAGAAAGTAACGCTCATGCGCTTCAAGCACTGGCTGCGTGCCTCCTAGTATGATGTGTCGATTCGGGTTGCATGCATATGTAGATCCTTGGTGGTGATCTTGCGGGTGTGATTGAGGCAGCTGATGCTGGCTCAAAGGTAAGCGCTGGCATGCAATAAATGCTGAGCCTGTCTTGCAAATCATATGAAAGCTTCAGCATGTGCTCATGCTCGTCCTGTTGCAGTTGAACAAAGGTGACAAGGTCTTTGGTCTCTCGCCAGACTTCATTTTCACATCAAAGTGGGGTATGTACACATGACCACTACACCATTGATATCCTGAAAGCGTTTCTTGCAGTGTGGGTCACAACATAGTTGTTGCAATTCAGCAGCATGTATTGCTCACACGCAGCTTTTCAAGTGGTGCATGCAAGCTGCATGCCATGTGATGCATTGCCAAATGCTGAGAAGCTCGTTGCTGAAACATGCTTGCCCATTCCCAGGCACATATGCTGAATATGCAACCATCAAG
The DNA here is from genome assembly GCA_002118135.1 of Trebouxia sp. TZW2008. Lineage (NCBI taxonomy): Eukaryota > Viridiplantae > Chlorophyta > Trebouxiophyceae > Trebouxiales > Trebouxiaceae > Trebouxia > Trebouxia sp. TZW2008. Next base: position 145,922 of record BDIU01000043.1, on the reverse strand, counting down.
AGCAACCTGCTGGCCAGCATACCTGATGGGGTGTCTTTTGACCAAGCAGCAGCATTGCCGCTTGTGTCCCTTACAGCAATACAGGTATGCCAATCAAGGCAGCACTTGCATGCATGACTTGACGTCATTTCACCAAGCAGCAGCATTGCCGTTTGTGTCCCTGACAGCAACACAGGTAAGCCAAACAAGGCAGCATTGGCATGCAAGAGTTTGCACATTGTGTAGCATGTGCCTTACAGCATACGGTAGAGCAGGCATGGTTGCTCAAAAGCGGTCAAGCAAGGAAATGATCAATGGTCTAAGCACTCGTGTTTCCAAATGATGCAATACCTGCGATGAATGCATGGCTGCAGCAGCACAGCAGCACTATATGAAAGCTGTTTTTGACTTTCTTCACTATTGCAGGCTTTAGAGACTGCACAAGTCAAGGCTGGCAAGCGTGTGTTGGTTCACGGAGGCAGTGGGCGAGTGGGCTGTGATGCTGTGCAGTATCAATGCATTGATGTCACAGGTGTTACAGCCTGCACAAGTCAAGGCTGGCAAGCATGTCGTGAAGACATGCCTCAATGTTGCAGGCACTACAGAATGCACAAGTGAAAGCTGGCAAGCGTGTGTTGATACATGGAGGCAGTGGGGGAGTGGGCTCTGCTGCAGTGCAGATAGCCAAGGCCTGGGGTGCCCATGTCACCAGTACCTGTAGCACCAAGAATGTAAAGCTTGTCAAGGTCAGCATTTGCATTGATGTCAACAAGGAATGAGGTGCCCACGTGACCAGCAGTATGGGGAAGGTACAGCTTGCCAATATAAGCATTTGTGTTGACATCAACAAGGCATGCGGTGCTCATGCAAGCAGCACCTGCTGCACATAGGATGTAAAGCTCGTCAAAATAAGCATGTACATCAACATAAATCAGACATGGGGTGCCCATGCCACCAGCACCAAGAATGTACAGCTTGTCAAAGTGAGCATTGCATCTGCAACACCGAGAGTGTAAAGTTGAAGAAAACCAAGCATCGCACCTGCAGCACCAAACATGTACAGCTCGCCAAATTCAGTCTGCCCAATCACAAAGTCAGCCCTTGCATTGACTGAGCAAATACAGCCACTGACACATGAAGCCTTGCTGTTGACGGAAACATGAAGCCTTGCTGTTGATGGACACATGAAGCCTTGCTGTTAATGGACACATGAAGTTGTCATTGATGCAGCAATTCTTTTGCTTGACACAGTGAGCACCTCCAACTACACACTAAGCCCTTGTATTGACTCGATAATTCTCGTGGTGACATGTGAAGCCCTCCAATTGACACACACATGAAAGCTTTCGCCAATGCAGCGAGGATTTCCATGGACAGAAGCCTTTCACTAGCCTAGCAATCTTTTCCCTACTTAGAAAGTCCAGAAGTGAAGCCCTTGCATTGACCCAGTATGTCTCGCATTGGTATAGCGAGCCTTTGCATTCATGCAGTAAGTCTTTCTATTGACTTAGTGGGCCCTTGCACTCTTGCACTGAGCCCTTTGTTGACACAGGATCTTGGAGCTGATGAAGTGGTTGACTACAAGAAGCAGTCAGTGAATCAGCTCTTCAGAAACAACCCCTTTGATGCTGTGGTCGACCAAATCGGAGGTATGCCACTGCCTCATTTTGACCGTGCTTGTCCCCAACACACTCAGCACCTGTTCTGGGATGTGCAGCTTTGTTACTACTCTGCTTCTTGTTTGTACTCTTGTTGCGGTTCTTATTACTGACCTGCACACTTCAACGCAATTTCCCCCCCCCCCCCCCCCCCCCCNNACCCAATTTCCCCCCCCCCCCCCATCCCCAAGCCTGATTGACAGGCTGATGATATTTGTTGTGCTGGTCATGGCAAGTTGGTCAATCATAGCAAGACATGATGTGGGTAATCTGATGAGTGCAGGACCTACTACAACACAGAGCTTGGCAGTGCTGAAGAAGGATGGCCACATCTCATTTGTGCTCAATGAGAACCTGAATTATGCCAAATTGACATTGGGGTATGCACTTTCACAGTGCACAGACTTCACAATAGCTGTTGACTAATGCAAAAATAGGCTGGAACATACTTTGCATTTTACAGCCACCATTCTATGCCATTGCCACCCTGCACCTTGTGAGACTCATAGTTCAGCTCTTTCACAAGCCAAAGAGGTCGTGAGACCCATGCATACACACGAATTTGCTTTGTGACTAACATGCATGGTAAGGTCGTTGCTGCATGAAACTGCGGCAGCTGCAAGCGTTTTCACAGCATGCACAGCCATTGCAATGGCATGTTCAAAGAGCTGATGTTGCCAACATTGCAGATTGGCATTGGGCACAATAGGTTTGGGCCCCAAGTACCACCTGGGCTTTGTGCAAGCAGATGGACGCAGGATGCAAGAGGTGGCTCGCCTTCTGAAGTCAGGCCAACTCAAAGCCGTCATTGACAGGACGTTTCCCCTTGAGCAAGCTGCGTAAGTCATGGGCAGGACATACCTTGACAGGATATACATTGATTGTATGTCTTGCTTAGTCTGACTCAATAAAACACAATAGCAACGCTGAACAGTGTATTGTCCAGCATGTGATGGCAAGGATTGTGAGCAATGGACACTTACGCAAACGCAAGAGTGCTTGTCATCATGAGCGGCATTAGACAGGGAATGTTGCTGCTGCTGCAGAGAAGCACATAGACACTTGGAGAGCGGTAAACCTAGTGGAAAGGTGGTCTTGACAGTGGCAGCCTGAGCTGAAAATGAAAAGGACAAGGGGGGTTCTGTGGCAAAAGGGGTCATAACAGGAGCTTCCTGGAGTAGAACCAGCACAGAAGTGCTGCCTTGAGAGCAACTCAACCAGCAGAGAATTTACCTAGTAGTACGGGGGGTCAGCCTGTGTGAGACGGCTTGTGCGGCAATTGACAGCAACCACAGATACCTGGCAGACTTGCTGTGATGGTACCATGGCTCTGCGTTGGCTTCAGGAGAAGTAGTTTTGACCATTGCAATGCCTATGGATTTTGTTTTTCAGGACAACAGCAAATTGCAGAACTTATAATTGAGAGCAGACTGAGCATTTGGTCTCTGGGGTCCCCTATTACAGTTTGACTGGTGCTAGCGCTTATTCTGCTTTGCTGTTGATGAGTGTGTCTCATGGATGCAAGTGACGGCTTTTTGTGCGTGATTCATGGACAACGCTGGCATTTACAGAGCACATCGGCAGCATGACTAAAGATGACAAGCTTTTGCACGTCTGAGACTGCATTGGCACAGCTGCACTAATAGCCTTTGCGAAATCACGAAAGTGACTCACACGCGTCAACTTGGTGAGGTTGAAGCATGCTGAGCAATTGCTGCCGCGCTCATGCAAGGGTTTTCATGCTGCTGCAATATTGATGCACTGTCTTTGCTAAATGGATGAAACTCATGTTATTCATCAGCGAGCAAACTGCATAGCGTCAGTCACTGGCTGAAGACAGTCAGAAGCGAAAGTACTGGAGTATATGCCACCAGGCAAGAAGAGACTGAGCTGGACCATTGCACAAACACACATGAAGGAAACTAAGAAACCAATGCAGGTGTTGACAGAACTGTACTTGCAAGGCTGCTGCCATGCACGCTTTAGGATCTTGCATATCTATAAGTCAGTGCTGCACTCAAATCATGCTCTGCATACAAAGAGCAGATAGCAATACAAGCTTGTAATACTCAGATGACACCTGACTCTCACTCTCACATACAAGGATGTTAGCACTTCTCATAAAGGCTCCCTTTATGATGCATTGTAGCATGGAGTTTCTTGCTGCCTTTCTTTTCACTTGGGATTAGCTTCCTCTGGTCGAAGCAATGCCTGACTGTCTGTAGCCAAGCCCATGCAGTTCAGGCCATTGTCAACGTATACAAGGCTGCCTGTGATTGCTGATGCCAGTGGCGACAACAGGAATGCTGCTGCGTTGCCAACCTCTCTCGCTTGCAATTCCTTTTGCACAGGAGCATTCTCATAAGAGTACCTGCAGAAGCATACAGCCCCTCCTGTTCAGCCAACTTCGCTTGTGACAATGCAGACAGCATGAGTGTGCCAGCATGGCTCTCGCTGGAAGCTGTTTCATCTGGCGTCCGAGATGAAACAGTCACCGCAGTTGCATCAGCTACTGTTTATCTTCATAATGTGTGGAGATAACATATGTAAGTGCACAGCTGAGATTGTTAAAGACATGCAGCTGCCTCTAGAGCCGCAATGCTGGACTGCTGCTTCTCACAAAGACTCTCGTTATGATGCCCAATGGCACAGAGAATTTTGTTTCTCTTTTTGTACAAAGAAAGACAATAAAATTCAGCAAGAAACTGGAGGACAGGATGTAACCTGATCATGTCTTCGATGAAGCCAATAGCCTTCGCAGCTCTTGAGCCCAGGGGTCCAGCTGAAATGGTGTTCACCCGGACCTGAAATTTCCTGCCAGCCTCGTACGCCAACACTCTTGTATCTGACTCAAGCGCTGCCTTTGCACTGCTCATGCCACCACCATAGCCTGTGTTACAGACACTCGTGTGACCATACAATACCAAGCCGTTTCACGCTGTCAATGCATTGTCAAATGCGTGCTAGCACTTGTATCTGTTTCAAGCGCCGCGCTTGCACTGCTCATGCAACCACTACAGCCTGTTCACACCATAGCATTTGTATGAGACTGGTGTAGCATGCACTGCAGATTGTACGCTGGTGTTGATGTGTTAACGTGGTTTTGGAGTTGGCCTGATGAGTCGACGCCCGTAAGCATTTGGTATCATTAGAATAGGTTCACAAGGGTTTGGTACAGACACGCTGTACTGGCATGCAGCTACTATATTGTTGGTGCATGCAGGCAGCACAGCAAGCTGCATGGGTGATGACACTCAGGATTAACAGGTCCAGAACACATGCAGGCAGTGCAAGCAGCATCATGACAATGAGCGACTGTTCATCATATGGCATGCAGTTGCTACGAAACTGATGAACAAGGCAGCAGAACCTGCATGGTGATGGCAATCACATGTGTTAAGCATACGCACCTGTTTAGCCTGAGTGTGGCGCTCAGAACAAGCTGCCCTGTCTTGCCATGGGCCACCTGTGCCTGGACTTGTGCAAAAATGTGTGACATGATGCAGTGACTGCTACTGTTATGACTCTGTTGTGGGCACACCTGGAATGATGCGCTCTGAGGCAATGTATGTCAGGGAGATTGCAGCCCCCCCAGGGTTCATTAAGGGCCCAAAGCGTTGCACCATGGAAACATATGAGTAAGAGGAGGCGCTGAGAGCTGCCAAGTAACCCTATAGCCCAGCAAGCATGACAGCTTGGTGCTACATATACGGTGTGACTGCGCCTTGCAACCACTTTTGTCAGCTCTGATGACAGTCAAGTCAATTAGGTGCTTGCTTGCAGACTTGCTAAGTCAGCTGTGACATTGTGTGATGCATTGGATGATTGTTTGGCTGAGTAGTCAGTGAGCGTCAGTCAGTCAGTTCTGAAAAGCAAGCCGGCCTAGCTGTTGCTTTGCAGCTGCATGCCGTAGCAAGCTGACTGATGGTATATGATGGTGTATGATCAGACATGAGCTTCAGACATCAAGAACAAGCTGCAACACCTGGAAGGCAAGGCTGTTTTGTACATCTTGCAACAGGAATAAAACAGCTACTCACTCTGCGTGATGTCTCCAAAAGAGGTTTAGTGACCTCTGGACCGTTTGCAAGGCTGTGCACCAGAATGTCAATTTTGCCGCTGTCCCTTGAGACCTGGTCAGCGACCTCTGTTACAGTGAAACCCTTGCCTGAGGCTGCTGCATATCGCTTGTTGTTTGCAACCTGCAGTATCAAGCATTGACAGCTTTGTAATGGTGACTTGACATCACTGTGATCTCTCAACATAAGGGCACTTGACACAGTAGCATTTTCAAGGAGAACAATGCAGACGAGACCATTCACTGCTTTCTGTCTGCAGCTGAGCTTTGAAGTGACCACGTTTGATATAAGGATAATACTCTAAGTAACGAGCTCAGGCTGGCAGGAGAACTTGCTGTAATGGCTTTGTCCCACTGCAGAACTGACAGCTTTGCACTTGTCATGTCAGCAACGACAGCTGAGTGACTGAAAGTTCAGCTTAGCACAGCTTGTGTGTGTGCAAACAGGAAATGTTTGAGAGGCGACAAGCTGCCTACATCTTCTGGAACATCCTCTGGTGTGTCATAGACAGCATCCATTGGGTAGATGTTGGTGAACTCAAGCATGCCACCGTTTGATAGTTTCCTGTTGGCATCAAACTTGCCCCTTCTGAGACTGGTCTCAAAGATTGACAGAGCAGGAACCTGGAAGCAGACATAACGTGTTGTCAGAAATCATGTATGACATTCTCTTGTCCAAGATACACGATGACATTGCTGCAGCAGCAGATGTAAAGGAGTGAGTCTGATTGCAACAGGGATTGGGATTGAGACTGACCCAAACACCCAGAGAGATTTCTGCTCCAGCTTCTGCGAGAGCCTTGGCAATAGCCCATCCAAAGCCCTGCAAAGCAGCACGATTAGTGCACCCTGCACGTTAAAACGATGGCAGCTGCAGCGAGCATTGCAGAATGGACTTGCCTGATCGTCAGCAACGCCAGCGATGAACGCCTTCTTGCCTGCAGCAATGAATGTGGTATCGAAAAGCATCGTGTGCGTATATCTAGCGCACCAAGCCTGGGCAGATCAAGCATGACGAGGTCCAGACGCAACAAACGCACCCCTCAGGTCTATCGTCAGTCCGGATGGTGCAGGGCTGGCGCCGTTGCCTGACTCCGCACGAGTCACAAATTTTGCTCGCTTACTGCCTGGATTGCTGGAATACGTGGCTCTCTGGTGAGTGGGAGTCTGCGTCAGGCGCTGCAGGCTGCCAATGTGAACAGCTTGCCGAGGTCGTATGCTCGACCCTCTGCAGAGGTGCGATGCCAAGCATTGGGCGCGCGTGAAAGTTTGAGTGTTCATCATCGGGTGCAGCGTATAAACTGCGTTGATTGCGGACAGCGCGTTACAGGTCAACGACTTTGCAATGGAGCGAGCTGCAGATGTTCGGCTTGCAGTCAACATGCTTTGGCCCAGGGCATTCCTCGTCGCCCTTGCCCAGCGCATGCAGGTCATCAATCGCTGTTACAAGCGTCAAGAACATCACGATGCAATTAAAGAAACATCTTCTTCGGTGGCGTACGTACGTGTACATATAAATTTACAGTTTGTGTATTGTATTCTATACCATGCCCTCTGTCAGGTGCGTTTGCATATACACACTGCACCGATCATTGTGTCATAGTATAGCACCTAGGGAACGCCAGCGATCAGTCAGTGTGCGCAAGCGTGGTCAGCAAAAGGCTGATCTTTGGAAACGCCCTTGGAAGCTCATTCATGACCGTTGCTTGCTGATCTATTGTCAGGAGATCACCCACTATGTCAACAGTCTCCTTGAATTGCTTCAGAGGGTCCTCAACGCCTGGGTAGGTTCTGTAGAAGTTGAGCGCGTCAGCTTTGAACAAGTTCAGCTTCTCGCCGGCTGCAGACCCAATGCGCATGCCTGTAGTCAGGTGTGCTACATGAATGCTATATGCCATGGCCACCAGCCTGCAAGCATGCCAGTCGAACAGGTTAGAGACAGTTGATGGCTCTAGTATGTACCTAGATGAGCCTGCTGAGCCTGTCTAGCATGCGGTCTTGAACGCATGAAATGAGTTGAATGAAGCATGACAAGTCCGGTCTGTAGCATGCACCATATGGATTGTAGTCAGGATTCACAAGTGCCTACATATTACGACAGACGGCATAGGATTTTGTCGCAAGTGCTGTCAATGCTCACAGCAGCAAGATGTGCTGAATGCTGCTTGTGCACCATCAGGCATACACAAGCCATGTCATCACAACAATGCCAGTCTCATTATTGACACCTCAAGCTTGGTTTTCACACAGTATGCACGCAGCAGGCGGAGTGTGCTGTCGGACACTACACCTCAGAGAAGACTGTACCTCAGAACAGCTTGTTGCCTGTCGTCTTCGTCTTCCTCCTCAATAGCTAATTCTGCCATCCCTGCAATGTATTCACAGCATGCAGTGGCCTGCTGTGATGGGCCCACTTCAATTGGTTGTAGAATTAGGTTCAGCTCCTTCGCCAAGCTGTCTATGTCAGAGGCAAGCTCCAGTGACCTGCAATCAATCAATAAATAATCAATCAATCAAGCAAGCAAGCAAGCAAGCAAGCAAGCAAGCAATAAATAAATGAATTGATACTTTTTACTGTCATAGAGACTCAAACATTTGTCTCATGCGTGCCCGTGAGGACAGACTGATGCACACTCAGTTGTTTAAAGTCAGCGAGTCACATGCATTGTGACATTGCCATCACCACTGATCATGATCATTATTCCTGGGCAGCCCAACAGAGCAAAGTGTCTAGTCTTTCCATGAGAAAGGACAACTCTACCTCTCAAGGCCAGAAGAATCGCCAAAACAGGCCGCTGCATCAAAGGCGGCTTCACAGTCTGCGGAAGGCCTGTAGCCAGTTGCTGTGATTGGACCACGAGGGCCACAATCAGTTACTCCCTCTATTGCACCCTCAAGTGCAAAGTGCACATTTGACTGGTCGCACAGGAACTGGATGTAGCGCTGTTTTGTGAAGCTCCATTCCTCAAAGGGCGGCAGTGGCTTGCCCTTCTGAGACTCCGCAATGTTGAGCAGACCTCTTGCCTGTGGACAGAAACATGTTCCGTCTTTCAGCTTCCTTGTGTGAACGCCTTTTCTTGTGAGTACACAATGGCTGTATAACTCCATGTCATGGCTTTCAGCTTGCTTTTCAGAATGTATGATGCAACAGTTTTTTCCTTGCACTATAAGCAAACTAACATAGTCCCACACTGTTAGGTTGACACAAGGGTTGGCCTGACATACTGGATAACGGCAATACATGGCTGTTGTTCCATCCAGGTAACCCAGCTATTAGAGAGCTGCATGACAGTTGCAACCATTGAGCTTGAAAATTCTCAAAGCTGCATGAGGATTGTAATCCTTGAGCAACAATGAGCAAGGTGAGCAAGGGCCAGCATGATATTTGTTGGGGAAAGGCAGCCTGCCGAGCATGCTGAGAGTGTTCAACTCCGAGATGACTGAGATGTACCATCAACTGAAGGTCGCCTGATTTCATGGCCAGGTTTATAAAGTGCCTTGTACCATGCTTTCTCTTCAGAAGGAAAATTGATATAAAGACATTCTCAACGTCAAGACAAGGCAATTGGGAACAAATCTGCATTCTGACTGCAGTGTTGACTCTGAAAAAGGACAGTTTGTTGTGAGGGCAATCTTCTTGAAAAGCAAGGCAGTTGTTACAGTCAGGAAATGCTGTACCTGCAGCTCTTCAAGTCTTCTGGCAAGCTGTTCATAGAAGGGTTTGCTGTGGTCAGCAAACAAGTTGGGGGAAAAGGATTCAACTTCCAAACTGCCGAGATCTTCAGGCTGACCGCTGCCCCAATCTTTGACCTAAAATTCATAATCTGTCATCATGTATGCTGTAATGTTTGATGTGTCTGTACCAAGAAATACATGGCAAGGTGCCAATTCATCACCTTGACATAATCTAGTTTGCCTTTTGATGTTTGGGACTCGTCATCATCATATGGATTCTTGCGAGGCCGGCCTCCTTTGCGAGGTGCCTGCTTTGCTTCTTGCAACAAATTCTGAATGCCCTGCATACAAACAAAGGGGTTTGTAGACTCGTATCCTGCGCACCTACTCCTTTAAACGAGCAAGTGGCTCAACACGGTGGCAGATAGTAGCAAGGTCTTTGGATCAGAGTACAACACAAGGAACAAATCAGCTTTTGCTCTGCAATGCAGCTCGATTCAGCAAAGAGCCTGCATGAATTGTAGGAGGCTATGTGTCCAGCACAGTGCACTGTACCGGCTTTCTGCGAGATCGACTGCCTTTTGCGGCAGATTTCTGCTTTTCAGTAGGTTGCGGGCCAAAGCCTTTTGCTGCACGAGGTGCAAAGGTCCACCTGATATACACTCCCAGTCAGGAAAAAGTCAAACATGTGCAACTGCACTGAAAAACGTCACACACAGGTCGCAGCAAGTCCGCAAAAACTCTACCTCACACGTTGCGGAGTCGGGGTTGTGTGCAATCGGCAGAGCTGACTCTGACCGCCCGCAGCAAGTTGCATACTTTGCGCGGGGCACTGATAGTCTGCTGCGACGATCCATCTTAAGTGCGTTGCTTTGTTCGTCTTGTTCGAATGGTTTCCGCCGTATACACCGTATGCAAGTCCGTAATTTCCCTCGAGTCTTCCTGGTGGTGTTGCCGCAGCAACGGGTGCTGATCATCAGCATTGCAAATTGCCGTGTTTTCAGGTGCCGATGGCGCGAGCAATGCCAGCTCGATGTTGTACTGCGTTGTGGCGTTGCAAGACCATACGCAACAACTGCTCAGGTATGTTATGCAGGCTAGACTCACTTAGTGCAAACATGTTTCGAGGAGCAGCATGTGCCATAGTCGCACGTATGCATCTCATGCACATCGCAGCGATGCATCAGCGGCGAACGTCAGATTGCTTGCTGAAAATCTCAGTCTGTGCAAGTATATAATTACTATTGCACTACGTACAAGTGCTAGTGCGTACTATCCACGGTTGTCCAGTGACGATTCAAGCCAGCCCGCTGTGGCTAAATCTGCAGACTGCCTTGCAGGACCTGACAGTGCAGCTGCTCAGAGCTGCTGAAGCAATGTCAGATGCAACATTATCTGATGATGTACTGTTCAGCGAGAATGAGCTGCGTGAGCTGTACAAACGCCTTAAAGCAAGTTGCAAGCGTAAGCATCTGCGCACCAGACTTCAGAAGCATCATGCTGTTGCTCCAAACAGAGCTGACCATCAAGCATACAGCAGCTCTGTACAGCAAGGTGCAAAAGCTGCCAAGACGCCATCTACCACTCCACACAAGTTTCCATCATCACATGACAGGCAGACAAATTTGTGCAATGCATGTGGAGACGTTGACTCACCTACTTTGTCACAAACAACGGCGTATTTGGCTAAGTCCGATGGTGAGGCTGGTGCACAACTGCACAGCACTGTTTGCAACAACCACCGCTCTGCAGTGTACGCCAACAGGAGTCTCGAATGTCAGCGAGGCTACTTGCAATAGAGTGGCAAGCTGTTGAGCATCAATTCCGCTTTCTGCAGGGGATGCTCTTTCAGGTCCACCACCAACGGTGAATCGTCGCAAGCTGCTCAGATCTGCCTCAAGTGAGCTTTGGCATGTCTTGCTCTGGCGTATGTGGTGGCAACCATTGAGTTTTCACCATGTCATAAATTGCCTGAATCTGATGGATGCATACTCATTCCCGCTGCATGGCACATGCAACCAGCCTTGTTGGCTGGCTAAAGCGTGTCAAATGCTTACTTCCCTCTTGGTCACGCCCTTGACGCAGACTGGGCCGCATTCAAGCAGGTCCAGCACCTGTACTGATACGAGACAGCAGCAACGCATAAGTGCGTTGCTCATTTACTCATGTTAATGCAAAACAGCATGCTAGACAGGCTCAGCAGGGCCAGCAATGTACATATTGGCGCAATCCACTGTCTCCAACCAGTCTGGTCCTGGTGTGCTTTGCATGATGTGTAGCGTGTTGCAGATGCTTCAGAGACAGCAGCATCAGTCAAGCAGGCAGATGCAAAGCACCGCAAGTGGTGGCCTAATGTAGCCTCAAATCTATCCAGCCTTCCCCGTCCCAAAGCATCTGTTATCAAGCATGCAGAGGCTGATGACTTGGCAGTACCAGACAACAAGATCAGCCTCCCATGCACAAGCAAGCTGGGCCTGGTCAACCAACAGCGCTGAACAGACAAGAGCAGTCCCGTGTGCACCAGCAATCAGGGCCTGGGGGTTCAAAAGCGCTGAACAGACAAGAGCAGTCCCCCATGCACCAGCAAGTAGGGCGTGGTGACTCAGTAGTGCTTGACAGACAAGACAACTCTCCCATGCAGTGCAGCACCCCTTCCTCAACACTCAACACATCTGCCACAACTCAGAGCACATCTTCTGTTGAGCAGACACGCTTCACCCCGAGGTGTGGACGCTCTCAGCAGCACGTACAACCACCAGAGCGCCATAGCTCTGCAGCCTTACGGCACAGGCCGTCAACAGCCAGTCAGTTGGCAGGCAAGAGCAGATCACCTGTCAGGGGCAGATCACCTGCCAAGGGCATGAAATCACCTACCAAGGGCATTAGAGCACCTGCCAAGGGCACTAGATCACCTGCTATGGGTAGATCACCTGTCAAAGGCAAGTCAGAACTCATAGGCAGGCCTGCTTCAGCTTTAGGCGATCTGTCTGCTAAGGGGATCACATCACTTGCCAAGGGCAACTCGCCACTCATAGGCAGGCCTGCTTCAGCTTCAGGCGAGCCGTCTGCCAAAAACACCAGATCACCTGTCAGAGGAAATTCACCAATCATAGGCCGACATTCAAGAGTCAGTCAGTCACCAAGCAGGCAAACATCATCAATTGGTGGCAGATCACCTGTCAGGGGCAGATCACCTGTTAGGGCCAGGCCTGCTTCAGCTTTAGGCAGGCTGTCTGCCAAGGGCACCAGATCACCTGTCAGGGACAATTCACCACTCGTAGGCAGGCCTGCTTCAGCTCTAGGCAGGCTTTCAGCAGTCAGTCGGTCACCAGGCAGGCGCAGATCATCAATCGGTGGCAGTTCACCTGCCCGGGGCAGGTCACCTCTTAAGGACAGCTTGGCTCTCAAGGGCAGTACGCCACTTAGAGACAGACCCTCTTCCGGTCTAGGCAGGCTGTCTGGCAAAAGGCTTCCTCAAACCCCGCCAAGTTCTGGCAAAGCACTCAAGAAACGTCGCATGTCACTGCTTAGCGTCAGCACATCAAAGAGAAGGCTGTCCAGCCAGTCACATGACAGTCGCTGCAATGATGGAGATAGTCCCAGCAACCTGTTCGCAACTGGACAGTGCAGGTGAGCCTTGCAGATGCTCTGCCATATCTTCAAAGCAATGTTGGGGCCTGCCAAGCACTGCCTTGAAGTGAGTGCATATGCCTATGCATGAAAGCAACTTGCAATGGCTGTTGACAGAGCATTAAGGCCAGTACAAAGTTATCACTGGGGCTGGTGTCAGACTGAAACATGCTTGCAGCCCCTGATTAGGCGACATGCCGTTTGGTCTGACTTTCCACAAAGTGTACCTTTCTTGACACAAACTCTGCTGAGTTGGCGGCAGTTCAATTGCTTCACACTGACTAAGTTTCCCTGTCATGCAGCAGTTTCCAGCCACGTCAGTACAGTGAATTCTTCTTGTAGCAACTGCTTCTTTTACTAGGAAAGAGTCTAGTCAGTACTGAGAGGGTTACATCGAGTTGTCAGTACAGATAGGTGCCATTGCAGTCAAAATATACTGGTGCCCAACGACACTGTTCTTACATGAAGCATGTCCATACATCCAGTGTTCTTTTGAAAGAAGGCATGTGTCACTTCTGTTGTTCCCTCTACAGGCCTCCCTCTGTTCACAGCAAGGCTGGGTGACAGTCCATTTGCTCTGCAGTGCCGCCCTAGTATGCAGCAGTTCCAGGCATGCCAGTACAGTATGCGACACTGCTATTGTTGCTGCTACAGGTCCTCAAAATGGCGAAGTGCTCCTGACCTCTGTTCAACCCAAGGTTCAACCCCTGCATTTCAAGCGCAAAGCCGCGCCAAATATCAGCGCTCTTGTGTGCAGTAGTCTAAGCCATGCCAGTACAATAGTCGTCACTGTTGCTATTCCCTTCACAGGTCTCCAGAAGGGCAAAGTGCTCCTTAATTCTGTTCACAGGGATGTTCCCCTCTGCAGTTCAAGCGCAAGGCCATGCCAGACATCAGCGCTCTAGTATGCAGCAGTTCCACTCATGCCAGTACGGCATGTGTTACTGGTATGTGTTACTGCTGTTGTTCACTCTACAGGTCTCCTGATGGGCGAAGCGCTCCTTATTTTGTTTCACAGCGATGCTCACCGCTGCAGTTCAAGCACACGGCCAGATTGAACAGCAGCGCTCCCAGCAGCCAACAAAAGCGCTTACTGACCAAGCACAAAGATCAGAAAGCCAAGCAAGGGCCGTTGTTGCAAGCAGAGCAGGGATTGGCTGAAGCAGGTGAGTCGTGCCTAGCACAGCGTCCATAACCAGATTCAACGCTGTTTCGCACGACTGTGTACAACTATCATCATCTGGGTCACCATGACATTTGCATTGAATGAAGCCATGTGCGCATGCTTTGACTCCTTGTCACGCTGTCACAGTCTTCGCCGCAGTCACACCATGACAGTTGCAGTTGCTGATTACACGCAGGCTCAGCTGGCATGAAGGGAAGGGTGCGGAACAGCATCCTGGCCAACACTTTGGTGCGGTCCCCCTCACCTGTGCATGCTAAACACCGCTCACCATCGCCCCTGCAACACCATCCTCAATCTAGCTTATTCTTACCCCTGCAACAACCCTCACACCGCCCATCATCACCCCTGCAACACCCCCCTCACCGTTCACCATCGCCCCTGCAACAACCTTCTCACCGCTCTCCATCACCCCTACCACGGCCCATTCACTGCCCATCATCACCCCTGCATCAACCCCCCAAAGCTGGCACAGTCTCACCTAGGGTAGCGAGGGATCACCGCCGCAACTCTGGCTCACACTCTTCACAGGGCAAGGACCACAGCCAACGCCGCTCACCATCTCCTGCACATGAGCATCATCACTATCACTCTGTCTCACTGCTCCCAAGTGGCAAGAATCACAGCCAACGCCGCTCAACATCTCCTGCGCATGTGCACCACCATCATGCCTCTGTCACGTTTTCTCACAGTAACAGAGTTGACAAGCAACACTGCTCACCATCACCTTCTCCACCTGCCTTGGCGAGCCACTATTACAAGCTGAGGGGCAGGGGCTACAGCCCTGAACCTGAGTCTCATAGGCGCAGGCCCAACAGACCTGAGCCAATCTCTCCCAAAGACAGGAGCTACAGTCCTCAGCAGAGGGGCCACAGCCCTGGAGCAAGAGGCCACAGCCCTGAAGCACCTTGTCCAAGGGACAGGGGCTACAGCCCTGAGCAGAGGGGCTGCAGCCCTAAGGACAAAGATTACAGCTCTAGGGACAGGGGCTTCAGCCATCAGCAGAAAGGCTACAGCCCTGAGGACAGAGGCTACAGCCCTTGGGACAGGAGCTATAGCCCTCGGAACAGGGGCTACAACCCTCGCGATAGAGGCTATAGCCCTGAAGCCATGTTGCCCTATGGCAGGGCTTTTGACTCTAAGGCAGCGGCAGCTTGGTCCTCCCCCCGAGCTTCGCCCTCTCTGCGTTTCAATACAGGTTTGCCAGCTGACATACCATATGCAAGCCAGACAGCCCGTCGCTCTTTGCCGTGGCAAAGTCAGAACAAGCTCAGAGACCAAGTTTCAGACTTGCACACAGACCGTAGGCCAATGTACAAGCAGCCAATGCCATGTGAACAGGACCAGATAATGTATCAGCAGTACTACAGGCCAGAACACCAGCACAACATGCTGCATGGCATTGACCACAGGCCTTCTGACCGGGTATCAATGCCAGCTGACAGAGACAACAGGTCAGAACACCAGCAGCATGTGCTGCATGGCATTGACCGCAGGCCTTACAATTCCGGATCAATGCCAGGTGACAGATACAACCGGCCAGATCACAGTTCCCACCCGTTGTGTCACGGCAGCCAAATGCTAGGTGACACGCATGAACTGCCATGTGACAGAGACAACAGGCCAGGTAACAGATATCCCCTGCCAGGTTTCAACAGCCGTGTGCCACATCACATGGATCATGTGCCAGACTACCAGGGCACTTCTACCAGCCCCCAAGCAGGTGCAGCAGCACATTTTGAGAGCAGATCATCAACCAGATACAGGTCACCTTTCAGGGACAGGTCTGTAAGGGGTAGATCCCCTGTCAGACGCATCTCGCATGTCAGAGGCAGGTCACCAGTTAGCGGCACATCACCTGTCAGAAGCAGATCACCTGTCAGAAGCAGATCGCCTTTCAAGGGGCTGTCCCTTTTTGGCACTGCACTCGCCAGGAACAATTTGACCAGGGGCAGATCGCCCCCCAGGAGCAGATCTCCAGTCAGAAGCAGATCACCTTTAAGCAGCCTGTTTTGTTCGAGTACAGTGACTTCTCTTTATCATGACTGCTTTGAGTACCAAGAATATTGTCCTGATACCATGGTCCTTACTGAGGGTTACCACTGCAGTGACAATACAGTTACTGGCTCCCAACTGTATTGTTCTCACAGCAAGAATGTCCTGACATCAAGTGTCTTGAGAAGTCATTGTACTGCAGTTGCGGGGGCTAGTCCACTTGCCACAGGAAGATTACCTGTCAGGGGCAGTCCATCTGTCAAGGGCAGTCTAACTGTCAAGGGCAGTCTAACTGTCAAGGGCAGTCCACCTGTCAAAAAGGGCGGCAAAGGCAGAAGGGGCGGCAAAGGCAGTAGGCGCATCAGAGGCAAAAAGTCACTTGGCGTGCGCTCACCAGCCAGTGCTCTGTGGCGAAGCCCTGCACATCACAGAAGGGCTTTACGACGTCGCATCAATCAAGCTCAGCAGGCTGGCACAGATTCTGCCGTTAATTATGGCACTGCTCAAAATACTACTGCTCATGGATCAAACAGTGCTCGCTTCCAGGCAGCCCATGTTGACTCTTCTTCAATGGTTGATGCGCCACTGGGTAACTCCACAGCAGCACAGGTTGCAGCAGATACTGCTCCAGAGAATGATGTGTCAGTGCGCAAGATCACAATACCACATACTGCATCAGATCTTGCACTGAGGCCTATGCAAGCTTCTGATGTTGCACGGTCTCCACATCCAGCAGTGATGCAGCAGCCTTCGGATGACAGAGCAGCTCGCAAAGAGCTTGACCGCTGCAATTTGGGTGCAATTAAGGGTTCAGATGCAGCTTTTGCCACAGCTTCTGCCAACATGCTGGCACAACCTCCATTGCCTGCCAAGCCAACAAGCCACTGCAAAAGTCAGCAGCGCTCAGGCAGCAAGGCACAGCAGAAGAAGAAAGGCGCAGTGCACAAACCCACTACAGTCCCTCAGGCAAAGCGCTCTGACAACAGCTCTTTGCCTGAGGTCTCAGGAGCAGCTGGCACAGAGCATACAGCTGACGCTACTCACCAGGACATGCCATTTGCAAGCAGCTTGCTTGGGTGTGACACGGGGCTCTCTAGAGATATCTCCATCCAGAGCAAACAGCAGAAGTCCACTCTGACTGCTGATGCTGCTACTCTTGAGACTGATGTCATAAACTTGGTGGCTCAAGGCCTTCAGCAAATGCCCACTCTCAGTACTGATGCTGCTACTACTGAGAACGATGCTATATATTCAGCAGCCCAAAACCCACAGCAGCAGCCTGTCATTTTCACCAATGCTCCTTCTGTTGACGCCCAAATCAGTAAAGTTGGCGTGAACTCCTCTGGCTTGCATGCTCAGCTCAGCATGGCACAGCATGCAAAGCAGGCCTCAAGCCAGCCTGCACCTACAGACAGCACAGGTTTTCAAATTGTCGGGCAGCCTTCAGCAAATGCCAACCAGCTGATTCCAAGAGATCCCAGAGTCAGAGTGTTGAAGCGCCTCTCTTTCCCTGATATGTCTGCACCTACCAGCAAGCAAATTGACAGCGGCAGTACACGTGTTGAGAAGGCCTCAGCAGCTGACCTGGGAGCTGTGGTTGACACAGGGTCCATCCAGCAAACTCCAAGGGATCCTAGAATCAAAGCTGTCAAGCGTCTCTCTTTCCCTCTCATGCCTGCACTTGCCAGCCAGCAGGTGTACAGTGGCAGTACACCTGATGACAGGGCATCAGCAGCTCACCTGGAAGCTGCGGCAGACAAAGGGGTCACTCAGCTCACTCCAAGGGATCCCAGAATATCAGCTGTCAAGAGTCTCTCTCTCCCTGATATGTCTACATCAACCAGCAAGCAGTTTGACAACGGCAGTACACCTGATGACAAGGCCTCAGCAGCTGAGCAGGACGCTCTGCCACACAACAGAAATGAATGGACTGTAAAGCAAAGCAAGGACGCTGACCTGGCAAAACGTACCCAGGATGTTGAAACCAAGCTGTGGTTCTACCTCGACCCAGAGGTAATTGCACTGTGCCTGTTCACAAGCATGTCAGACCAAGCATGAAAGCTGGATTGGTACACTGCTGAGACAGTGGTACATCACTGTCTGCAGACCTGCATAATGCACTGGGAAGAATGCACAGTCGTGTGTTGTGAGTCAGAGACT
The DNA here is from genome assembly GCA_002118135.1 of Trebouxia sp. TZW2008. Classification (NCBI taxonomy): domain Eukaryota; kingdom Viridiplantae; phylum Chlorophyta; class Trebouxiophyceae; order Trebouxiales; family Trebouxiaceae; genus Trebouxia; species Trebouxia sp. TZW2008. The sequence goes on along the minus strand of BDIU01000043.1, from coordinate 127,564 downwards.
CTGCATGGGCTGTGCATGCGGATGGCACACCAGCCAAACACTGCTACATCACTGTCTGCAGACCTATAGGTGCATTGTGTCACAGACTGCTTTGTTATACGCTGCGAGTGAGCAAGTGTGCATGGGCTATGCAGGGCAAGCAACAAGGGCCATGCAGCCTTGAACAGCTGCATCACTGGATGAAGCTGCTGGGAGGTGATGTTGAGTATAAGGAGGAGTACGAAGACTTCAAAAGGGTTTCTGCATGGCAGGTGGGCCATGCATTTGGCAACAAGTCTGTCATCTCTGCATGCAACTGGCATGCACTTGCCCTTCTGCAACCCTGCAGGTTTGTGTACCCTTGAGCAGAGGTGCAAAAGATGAAGGCCTCATGCATGCAGGCACACATGCCTTTGCTTTTGCTCTGCTCAAATGTGCTTGGGGACACTCTGCAGTCTTGCCAGTACTGCATTCTCCAAGGATCTCATTGCAATTCAAAGCAGTTGTTGTATTGCCAACATCAAAGCTAACATGTTGAAGTTGCAGGAGAGCATGGCAGTGCGTGTGCCACTGGACAAGTTGCTACTCTTCCACCAGCAGCAGACTGCTGTATGACATCTGCTCCTTCTGAGGAGAAGGAGGAGGAGAATTGCCGCAAGCATTCACTTTTGCGACGCTCGCCAGGCTCGTATCATGTCATGTAATGAGATGCAATCAGTGACCAAACAGCGCATATCATATAGTACTGCACAGTGAAACGGTAGTCAAACCGGGAGCACATCATGATAAAAGCCTCATTGTTTGAAATGGCAGCCGAAAGGTAGGTAGGACATGATCCACATACATCAATCCATGCTTTGCTGCCTGCTCAAAATATCAACCAGAGCAAATGCTGGCTGCATATCGCAATTTCGTGTTGCCACGTGCCAAAAGGTGGCAGTTTCATCACACTCACGTCAACACAAAAGACAAGAGCTTGCCAAGAGTGTGAAGCAAATGACCCAACTTTGCATCATACCCGAAAAGCCTCACCATGTGCAGGGACAAGACACATACAAACACACTAGACCCAACACCCAAAACGCATCTGAGCAATCTGCCCCAATGCTGACTAGGCTGCTTGACAGAGCTATAGAACATATCAGAATGACTGCGTAACCTCACTGCTGAAGACAAAGCAGCCTCACCATCCAGATACCATATCGGGGCCATATTTATGAGTGCTAAAGCAGCAGACACAGCGAAAGTGTACACCAAAACCTGTTCAATCAAATGAGGCCACTGCAATGGAATCAGACTAGACTTGGGTACAAAATCAGAGACCTCTACAGCTTGCATGAGCTGAACAGATGTACCAACATACACTAGATAATGTGAACAGCTCAAACTGCCTGGGGAATTGGGTTCCTGCTTAATGACCTTCCTGTGCTCATTTGCCAAAGCAACTCTACCCAGCCTTTCACTCATGCCATCAACGCCTAGACCTGCCCTTCGCAATGCTTCAGCCTGGCTTGTAGTCAAAGACTGGTTTCGCCAAGTGTCAGATGCTTTGAAGGCATCTGAGTCAGGATGGGCTGCTTGGAAGGCAGCATTGCTAGCAGGCTGTGCATGATGTCTCTGCGTTTGTCCATTGAGCGTCTGCTCTTGATCAGCAGCCATCAAAGCATTTGCAGTGTTGCTTGCGTCCGCAGCCTGAAGTGGCATGGCATCCTGGTGCGCAGTTGACACTTGCAACAGCTCAGCTTGGTCATCATTCGCTGCATTCTGCAGCTGACCCAACAGCCTGCGTCCACTGTCACTGGCTTGGCCAGGCAGCCACCGCCCGTCCACAGCTGTGGCGCTGGGGTGGAAGCACACCTTGAACATGTGATCTCCAGGAGACAAGACAGGGGCCATGCAGACTAATCCAGAGGGGCAGCCTCCATCAGCCCTGCTGTTGCTGCAGGGCTGACACGCTGCTGCTGAACGCGCCCTCAGGCAAGCGCCGGATTGGCCTTTGCTAGCTTGCAGCCTTCGTGTGTTGAAGGCATTGGCCCTGCAGGCAGAGCAATGACTTCTCCTTACCGCAACTGCTTACTGATCAAGAGGATCGTCCTGAATCAGCTCGTCATGACTCAGATGTATCTATACTAGCAATCATGGCACTCATGCACACGCAGCTTCAGGTTTCTCTCTGACCTGCTCACAAGCAGGCTTTGGCCTTGCAAATAATGACGGTGTCATAGCTCCATGCTTTTCCATACGGCTTGCAAGGGCAGAGCATAACTCTCAGCATCTTGCAGGACAGGAAGTGTGACAGCGCAATGCCTGAATTGGCCTTTGCAGAGGGCAACAGCATACATGTGAGCCTCACCATTTCTCAAGGGAGTCTTCTCCAGAGTCTTTGACAAAACATAAGTCATTGCCGCCGCACTGGTTCCAAGGGCCCCCTGCTGAGCAGCTGCCCGCCCCCTGCTGCATGCTTTGGGGTATACAGTACCCCTCACTGTGCCTACAAAGACACAACTGTTGTGTCTTGGAACACTTTATGCCTCTGCACAAAGAAATTGACGCTGATCTGATGAATGTAATCAGCAAGTATGGAGCTCAAGGCTCTGTCACGAATCTGTAAGAGCCTGGTCAGTGCGGCGAGCAGCGCCATATGGTTATTGCAGTTGTAAGGCTGAAGGCCATCAAAGGCACAGCGCAGAGCTAAGGGGTGAAGCCTTGTACCCTATAAGATAATCCCTGAACAGGTGAACCTGGAAATGACGAAATCTGTACCGGAAAACACTTTCCCTGTGCCCAAAAAAGACAATTCCCAGTATCCTGTACGTCTTTGGGGTAAGCAATTATCTTTTGGAGGAGTCGTCCCTCAAAGGGCTGAAGCCATGACGCAAGCCATGCTTAGCCGAAGCATGGCACATGCATCCCTGATATCAGTCCCTGAGATAGGTCTCAAGTCATCATGACTGCAACAGCAACCTATGCCAGAGCTATATGCCCTCGGGAAAGCTACCTGTCCTGCAATTTGCGAATTATCAGCATTGCCATGCAAGCTTTCTGAGGTTATTACTGCAAATTCTACCCAATGCATGGTCTGACTACTTCTTGGTGAGTGCCCACCTGCTGTTTTGCCCATGACTGGCAACATCTCGCAGGTTGCTGGAAGCAAGGCAGGTCAGCCATGAACGTGACGAGGTGACTGGGCACTGGTTCAGCAGCCACATGTTGTCTCCAGCCTCCAACTGCCCTGCCAAGGGGCCCTCTCCATGTACTGCCCTGCATGTCGCCTTACGAGGTTTAGTCCTTTAACGTATTGCTGAGGCGCGCACGTGTTTTGCATCTGCCTGGCAGCATCTTGGAGGTTGCTAGCAGCAAGGCAGGTGAGCCAGGAACATGACAAGGTGACTGGGCACTGGTTCAGCAGCCACATACTGTCTCCAGCTTCCAACGGCCCTGCCAAGGGGCCTTCTCCATGTACTGCCCTGCATAATCACATGAAGTTTACATGGCTATGGCATTTCAGAGCAGTATGCAACCATGCAGTGACCTAGAGTCATGCAGACTTAACATTGTACTGTGCAGAAAGCTATATATTGTGATGAGTAATTTTCACGCACTGCCTGGCAACATCATATTGTGTCAAAGAATCTCCTGTTGCTAGGAGTTTGTTTGCTTACTCACCTTGATACATGTGAATGCAACACGTTGACGCGTGCCAAGCATGCTTTGACGCAAATGTATGTCTGCTAATGACTTTTGACTGCAAGACAGCGTCAGGCCAAAAGCAGGCTGGATTAGCGGCAACTATGGTCATGTGCTGCGGCATGTCTGTTCTCAGGACTACACTTGCACATACAGATTGGGGACAAGACAGACAACTACAGGTAGATGGTCAGATGGGCTAATCAGCAAATGAAAGGTACCTGACAATGGCTCCTGTGCCTGTGGAGTACAGCGGGAGGAGCAACAAGGGCAGCAGCAGGGCACACAGCCAGCACAGCGCACACAGCACAGCATTGTGCCACACCCCAGCACACACCACCTGCGTTGTGCAGCACAGTTCAGCCCTTCTGTATGCAGCCAGCAGGGTTGCAGAACTTGAGAAGCAACAAGGGCAGCAGCACGGCACACAGCACAGCATTGTGCCACACCCCAGCACACACCAACTGCATTGTGCAGCACAGTTCAGCCCTTCTGTATGCACCTAGCAGGGTTGCAGAACTGGAGAAGCAACAAAGGCAGCAGCAGGGCACACAGCACAGCATTGCGCCACACCCCAGCACACACCACCTGCATCATGCAACAAGCACTCAATGACATCTTGTCATTTACGGGATATCAGCCACACCACATCATGTATATGTACAATAGTGCACCATCCACGGAACGGTGCTTAGAAGTCTTGCACATGCGCTGATAGCCCGCTGATGGACATGCTCAGCACAAAATATACAAGGCACTTGATAACAACTGACAAAGGGAATGGCGCAGCTTCAAGGAATAATGGGCGGTGGTGTTGGCAATCACAGCTTTCAAATAGAAGGTCGCCACGAAAGCAAGCGGACAAAAGTAGCCACAAAAGACCTGACTAAGACCGTTTTGCAAAACAGTAATGAACGCATCACAGAGTGTGACGCCACAGATGCAAATGCTCTGCATACATCAATGTGCCAGAATACACAGATGGCATCTGTGCGGTGATGGGCTTGCCAGCATAAGCACACAAGAAAGGATCCCACAAAGACTCACACAGAACACGGGATTATTAAGACACCCAAGAAGAGCAGCAGTCATGACAACACAGGAACAGTTTTGCCATACCCGCAGAGTACGCCAGGGGCCAAGAGTGGCAAGGGCCCCTGAATCTAGGGCCACATAGGCCCCAGGCAGTAGCAGCAGTGTGAAGGCTCCCACTTGCTGCACCCCCACTCCCTCTGATGCTGCTGCAAGCGCATGCCCTGCCTGGAGAAAAGAAGCACTTCATGCATCATGATTGTTTGCATACATTTCAGTGGGCTCCAGTGACCATGTCAGCTGCAGCCGACTGTGTGCAGGTGTGGTGGAACTAACGTTATGACAAGCTGTGTCATGCCTGATCAGCACGACCTGCTTGCTGACATGCCTGGCAAGGTCTAAGTCATGCGCTGACTGCATTGATGCGCCAAGACTCTTCGAGCAGCCTGCAACACAACCACAAGCACGCCGGGCTATACTAAAATATGGTCAGTTGGGTGCACCATGACCACAGCATGAACAATTGCTGAGTTGCAGATGCTGACAATGGCTTGTGACTGCAGACCTCATGAATAGCAATGGAGGCAGCAGTGGCGAGTCAGAGGTAGCCAGCAGGGCTCCAAGGCACTGCCAAACATGACAGTGCTGCAAGGCTCTTCCAGCGGTGTGCAATGCAGTTGGCAGCACACTGAGTTTAGTATGATGGGGTCAATTGAGCGCACTATCTTGACTTGCGCACGCTCGCATGCCAGTTGTTGGTGCTGGCAATGGATTGTCACTAGTCACATCAGCCAGGGCGTGAACACAGCATGTGTGGTTAGCAAGTTGTTGCTGAACAGTATGAGCTTTCCAGTGCTACCATGCCAACACAAGGCACATTGCTTGTACTTGCACGCTTTGACCAATAGGAACACAAGATGCATGGCATGGTGACTGCAGACCTCATGAATAGCAATGGAGGCAGCAGTGGCCAACCAGAGGTAGACGGGATGACTCCAAGACACAGTCAGACCTGGCACTGCTGCAAGGCTCTTCCAGCGACGTGCAATGCAGTTAGCAGCGAGCTGGATTCAATTTGATGGGGTCGATTGAGTGCAATGTCTTGACTTGTGCATGATCACTTTGCCAATTGTGAGTGCTATCAATGTGTTGTGACTGCACACCTCATGTATAGCAATGGAGGCAGCAGTGGCAAGCCAGAGGTAGCCAGCATGGTTCCAAGGTACCGTCAGACCTGGCACTGCTAAGCCCATGGCAAAGCCTGGGCTCCCTGGGGTTGACGCCAGGGGTACCCCTGACCCTGGGGCTATCTCTGGCCCCATTGACATTGACTGCAGCACTATAACAGCCTGAGGCCCAGATGCTGTCTTTGGCTTGCAGTTGTGAGATCATCATCATGCTGACAGACGCCATCTGACATTGTCTGCATGCCGCGTGACAGTAGAAGGCCAAATTCATGGGTTGGTTGCTTCAGTAGCCCTGCTGTCCAATAGATGGACACAACAAGCCTGAAGGCCCGGCAGACAGGGCATCAAAGATCTGTAGCATGCTTTTGACCTCGCTGGTGTGTTGATTCCTTGTCTGCTGTTTGAGGCATGTCGTTGTGCTTGTTGACTGACATGTGACAGTCAGCATGTGTACTGTACCTCTTTGATCCACGCAACCACAAGCCAGAGGTCTTGCAGTAGCATGAACACCACCGACAGCCCCAACATTGCTGCGACTGCCACGCCGATGCTGTACCATTGGCGCAGAGCAGCATTGTGTTTTCTGCCAAACTTATAGAACAATCTGCACAAGCAGATACAGGCTTGTGCATGAGCGTTAGTATGCAACAGGTACGTGTGCACGGACATCGTCAAAGCTTTCGGCTCGAACAACGTATGAACACCTGTTGAATCTGCTTGTCTGCACCGATACAGAAAAGGGACCGATGCCCAGGAACGTGCATCCGCATAAGTACTTCAAGACGGCAGCTGCAGCATGAAGCAGGAGCCACGCTAGGCAAACGCCAAACAAGAATGGCATAATCTTCTATGCAAGTATGCAATTTGCTGTGCCGCAGTCATAGCCTGCGGCAGCCTGAAAGGGCTGATGAGGTTTGAACGCAATCCTGATTCTGCAGCAGATGGTGGTCGTTCGTTAAACTGCCGTTAAGCTCAGCGTTGACGTTGAAGGCTGACAGGACGTTCGCAGGAGATGCAGGCGCATCCCCTCGCGCTTGCCGTTACCTCCTTGCGGTTGACAACGCTTGCTCAACTTCAAAGGCGAAAGCCTTTGGATCATCTCGGATGATCCAAGCGCGTGTGACTAAAGCTTTGATTGCTTGACTGCCCTGACACCAATTGAGGGCCTGCTCTGCGTCCCTCAGCGGCCGACACTGGCTGTGCGGGATGGCTGGCAGGCTTGTAGATGTGTGTCGATAGCTGCTGCAACTGTCATGTCTTAGTATTGCAGCTACTTCTGGTCTCTACATGTTCTGCATGTGAGAGTTTGAAGGCTGCGTATTAGCTATGAACTCGATGCGTGCATCTTCGCCTGTCTCCCTCGGCGGTTTTGAACACGGAGGAGCCAGTGAGCTATCATTGAGGTCCCCTAGCACTCATCGGACCTCAGACAAAACAGCCTACAGCAGTCGTTCACCCTCTACTGTACCGGGCGCTGGCTACTTCAAGGCATTTTCACCACACGAGTCGCCTAGCCAGCAAACGATTCCTGCGGTGAGGCGTTGGCACAGTCCGTTTTGGGCAAGAGTACCTGATGAGGCAGCAAGTCACCAGTGCTCACTTAATGACATGTGCAGGGACGTTCTTGGCAGTCACCTCAGGGGCTGAAGACTCCAGACCACAGTGCTGTAGCCAGGCTCAAGAATGAGCTGCAGGATGAGCGAAAAAAGCTTCAGGTGCTTGTTTGTCGGTGCTTGCTTTGCACGCAAGGCTATGTTCCAACAGCTGCTTATATGGCAAACCTCTTTGAGGAATCATTTCATAACTTTAGCATATATTCAACAGCGCCACTGTAGCTTGATATCGGTTGCATGTGATGTCCAGACTAGGCAAGCGCCTTCTCACAGATAGTGCTGCAATGCAGGCTCTCACAAAAGCAAATCAGCAGTCTGTTGACAAGATGAACGAGTACAAGGAGCGATACAGAGGACTCAAAGCAGCTGTGGGTGACAAGGAGAAACAGCTGGATTTAGCCAAGCGTACCATTGAGCGCTTGTCGGGTCAATGCAATGCCATGGAGGTGCGCACATGATGCATCCCTTCAGAACAACATTAGTGCAGCTTTGTTGCATTGTGTATGCATGTTGCATGCATCAACACAAATGACAATGAGCGCTACCTGAGCATGGTGTTGGCTGACATTCCAGGAGGTTGCTGCATGAATAGCTTGAGTGATTTGTTGTTGCCTTGGGTTTGTTGGCGCACTTGTGTATAGCTCACCACCACAAAATTGTGGCAGTACACCTGCACCTATGAGCTATTGGCGTGGGCACTTGCTTACCCTCAGTGGGTTGAGCATGAAGTGATTTGATGGCAACAGAGAGAGGCTTGACAGCAGCACATGCCACAGCTGCTGCTCCTGGCTGCAAGATTGCACTTATACTGCCTGCATAAGGTTGTGCAAGTTGGCCCCAGAATGGCTCAGCACACCAGATGCAAAGTGTGCAAGTATGTTTGCGCTGCTCTGTGTTGACCGGCTTGAATTACATTCATGGCGTAGGCCAGTCAATCTGCAGAAGAATGTAGCCCAAGACGCAATCCTTTGGGAGCCAGTCCCCCATGCAGACACACTCTGCAAGCCTGTATAAGTGTAAGACAACGTGCCTGTGTGATTGCATATTGTATTGAGCTAAGATGCATGCAACAGTATCACAAAGTGATGCTCGTGCCATGCTGTGTAGCATGGCATTCGACACAAGCAACACTATGCTGTGGTCTGTGCATACTTTTGAATCAAAATCCTGGCAGCAATGCATGTGCAGGCTGGGATGGCAACAGACAAGGCATACTCAAGGAAGCTTGAAGCCAAGCTGTCAGCCAGCAAGAGCATCTCGGATTTGCACGCCAGGTGCTCTCAGTACAAGCTCAAGCTGCGTGAGCTTGCCCAAGAACTGCAAGAGGCTGAGTCACGAACTGAGAGCGTGCAGGAAATGGCCGATGTCCGTGCAGATGAGGTGAGACTTGCACTCAACCCTGTCGCAGATCTTTTGTGCTGGTCGTCAAGTGTGCACACCAAAAACTTGCTGATGTTTTTGCACATGAGATGTTGAAGTGTCTGCTTGATGTGACAAGTGCATGTATGGCCAAACATATTCCTTCTGACATGAAAATGCCCTTATTCGGAAGCCGCGTCGTCATAAGACTGCAGTGTTGGGATGCCTATTTGCTTTATGTGCAGTGCCCATGAAGATAATGTGGGACGTCGTGCAGGTGGCCACTTTGCGCCAGGCTTTACAAATCAAGGCCACTGAGCTGTCCAAGCAGGCTGGCGCAGACATCCATTCACGCCTGCTGTACGCTGTTGCCAAGGTGCGCTACCCTTGACCTTCTCTGATCTGTGTTATGGCATGCTGGGCTCAATGAAATTGAAAGCCCACGATTACCCCTGCTGTATGCTGTTGCCAATGTGCGCTTTCTTCTGAGCTGATGTTTGAGATTGACAGCTCAAACATGTGCAGACATCCATTCAAGCCTGCTCTATGCTGTTGCCAAGGTGAACTGCACTCTTCTTCTCTGAGCTGCCTTTTGGCATTCAGAGCTCGACACATTTCAGAGCTCATACTCACACTTTCTGTACACTGTTGCCAAGGTTCACTTCCCATGCTGTGGTCTGTCCCTTGGCATTCACAGCTCAAGAATGCTCAGGATCCATATACTGTATAATGTTGCCAAGATGTGCTGTTATCTGGCCTATCTTTTGGCATGCACAGCTCAAAGTCTGGCGCACAGGTCATTGTATGGCCCTAAGGTATTGTCAGGGCCATAAAACTTCCTCCTGATGCTGTCAATTTGCCATAAACAGTGTAACACGGTTAAAATGTGGGTCCCTTTCTGATTGCATATGATTCAGTACGTGTGCGTGGGTACGTTTGACAAATTTGGGGACACTCTGGTCAAGAGCTGTACACAGAGCCATTACGCTTCACCTACCCTGTGTCTGCTGATGTCGGCAGGCTGCATCACATAAGTTTGAGTCCGCATGTTGTTCTGGGGTTTATGCAGAGCCGAGAAGAGGGTGTTGCACTGGCAGTCCAACTAGCAGAGAGCAAGGAGCGCGTCAGACAAGCAGAGAACTCTGCAGATGATGCTCAAGATGAGTCGCGAGCTCTCAGATGCCAATTAGATGAGGCTGTGTCACAAATGCAGCAGCTGCAGCAGAAACTGATGGACACTGCCGCCAGCTGTCGCAGGTGATTATGCAAACTGCATTTGCATGTTTACTGGTTATCCTGATGATATGATCATGCAATCAGCATACTGTCTTTGTCAGAACACTGTCTGTGGGACCTCACAGGCAGCTCAATGGCCTGTGACTCAGAGGTATCCTCTAATTCTTGAAAAGTGCTTTGTAGGCACAACAGTGAACTGTCTGTGTAGCAACTGCTTTGGTTACCAGAAAAATTGTCCTTACATCAAATTGTCCTTACTCAGAAGGACCACTTCAGCCAGAATGCAGTACTTGGTCACCAATGGCGTTGTCCTCACATCAAGTGCCCTTACAGAGTTAACTGTATAAGCACATTTGCATAGCTGCCTTGCAGTGCTGCTCGACAGTAAGATTCTTTTGTGGGATGTTTGCAGGTATAAGGCCAATGCAAGCACATGGGCATAGCTTGCTTGCAGTGCAGCTCATCACCCTGAAGACCTGACTGAACCCCTGTCTGGCATGTGCAGATTTGAAGGCAATGCAGAAGACATCAGGAATGAGGTTCACAGCATGCAGCAGCAAGTGAGGGTGCTGGCAAGCGAGAAGGAAGACCTGAACCATCTGCTACACACAGAGCAGCAGCGCTGTCGCCAGATGACCTCTCAGGTACATGATTGCAGTGACTGCTGCATTGTGACTTGTTTTGGATAGCTTGGTGTATGTGAGACATCAGAAGTGAGATGCGCAGCATGCAGCAGCAGCTTGGGGTGCTTGCAAGCGAGAAGCAAGACCTAAACCATCTGCTACACACAGAGCATCAGCGCTGCCAGCAGCAGACGTCTTAGGTATGTGGTTGCAGTGACTGCTGCACTGTGACTTGTTTTGATAGTCTGATGTGTGTGAGACATCAGGATTGAGGTGCACAGCACGCAGCAGCAGGTGAGGGTGCTTGCAAGCGAGAAGAAAGACCTGAGCCACCTGCTACACACTGAGCAGCAGCGTTGCTGGCAGCAGACCTCGCAGGTACGAAATTGCATTGACTTTGCATTATGACTTGATCATGCCAGTCTGGTCTGTGTGGGAAAAGTTCAGCAGTGTACAAGCTTGCAGTTAATGCTGCAGAGAGCCTGATTTGGACAGCATCAACCACAAACATTATTTCATCACGAGCATTTAGCCTTGTCAATCATTATTAGCGTGAAGCAGAGTCAGGTGCCTTGACACGCTTGGACGCAGTCACTTCATGTGGCCTGGAGTGTCAGTGCCAAGCAACTGCACTATGCCTTGAGAAGTCCTTGTTGTTGACACAGGTTGCAAGGCTGGAGCAGCAGGTAGCAAGTATGGAGAGGCAGCAACAGCAGGAGGCCGCCACACTGAAGGGCTCTGCTGAGCACATGCAGAGGGAGATGCAAGCCCACTGCACTAACCTGCAAGCTCAGCTGGACGCTTTCCAGGTGTGCAAATTGTGGCCTTGTCGGCTGCTTGTGCTGCTTTTCCTGAGCATTTGCTCTGATTCTCTGTTTGCACAGTTGCTAGCAATTTCTGCCTAGTAACATGTACGTCATCACATGAGGAGGCAGCACAAGAGACGTTGAAGCAACATAGGCAACTAGCAAGCCCAGTCAGGCAGCCTAGTAAGGCAGAGAGTCAATGAAGCTTGGAGCCCTTGGCTTGACCTTGTCTGATCAGCTCTTTGCTGTGTCTCACAGGACATGATGGAGCGGGAGAGGCAGACGTCGAGCAGCAGCCTGGCAAGAGAAAGAGCCAGAGCAGCACATGCAGAGCAAGCAGCTGAGAGTGCCTCCAGTCAGGCTGATGCCCGCAAGCGCCAGCTGCAGCAGGACCTGGACAATGCTCACTCTGAGGTACAGACACTGGGAAGAGCTTCTATGTCAATGACACAACTCCCTGCAAACACAACAAGCTGAGAAGACAACAGGCTGAGTATACAATGTGTATTTGCTGGCTTGCTGCAAAGACTGCGCGTACTGGAAGTGCCTCCAGCCAGGCTGATGCCCGCAAATACCAGCTGCAGCAGGACCTGGACAACGCTCACTCTGAGGTGCCGGTCTTTACACGACACACACGCTGAACTGTTCTTAGTGCCCAGCCTGTTTGTACTTTGCTGACCCACGGCAGCATTGGCAGAAGCCTGCAAGCGCCAACTGCATCTGGACAATGCTGACTCTGAGGTGCTTTCTATCTTGCCATGGATAATTTCTAAAAGAAGTCTGTCTGTATCGCAAACTTGACAACCTGAATAATTGCCTGCTCATTGCATGCCTGCTCATTCTGGGATGCATTCCACCTTGGACAAGGCAATGGTTGGGATGACATTGCACTTTTCAGGAACAACAACGCTTGTCAGTGCCTGCAAATGCCATGGAGTGACGTGTATGTGTGAAGCCTGATGTTCCCTGCAAGCGCTCCAGGGTTTCTTGCCCTTTATGAATGCAATGTTGACAGTGCCCAGAACTGCTCCAGGATGACTTACATGTGAGGCTGACAATGCCTGAATCCTCGCAGGTGCAGACTCTGAGCGATGTAAATCAGCGTTTGCAAGCCAGCCTGGCAGACACCACTAAAGCGCACCAGGCAGAAAGGCTCAAGCGGGACAATTTGCACAAGCAGGTGCTGCTCAATCATTGTGCATTTGCCGAATGATACAAGCCTTGGACCGCTCAATTTTAGCATCTGCGTCGTAGTGTGAAATGATCATGATTGCCATGAGCTAGTGTACATACTGCAGTGCACAAGCACAGGTTTGGCAACTCAGAAAGTAGTTGCCTGCACCCAATGCTTTGCTATATCCTCCTCATAGCAGGTTGCTAGTTTTGCTTGACCACTCTGGACAGTGTGTCACTGACTCATGCAAGGTGCACCTTAGCATTCTGACGCGCCACATTGGCAATCATGACTTTGTTTCTGCTCTTTGCAGCAATGCATGCTGTCCAGTGCTATTTTGCCGCTGCGAATGGAGCAAATGCTTTTGCAGGTGACGACTCTAGAGGCTAGCTCAAGCGCAGTGCGCAGTTAACACAGTCAGACAGACATGCACATTATTTGGGTGCTGCTTGAAAGTTACAGATGAACAAAATTTGTTCTGCAGGTGATGAGTCTGGAGGCTAGCTTGAAGGCAGTGCATACTGAGCAGTCATTACAGCAATGCACATTGTTTGAGTGCTGCTTTAAACTTGCAAATAGGGCAAATGCTCTTGCAGGTGATGAGTCTAGAGGCTAGCTTGAGCGCAGTGCACAGCGAGCACAGTCAGCCAGACATGCACATTGTTTGGGTGCTGCTTTCATGTTACAGATGAATGAATTGCCTTTGCAGGTGATGAGTCAGGAGGCTAGCTTCAGCACAGTGCATACTGAGCAGTCATAACAGCAATGCACATTGTTTGAGTGCTGCGTCAATGTTTCAAATGGAGCGAGTGGTTCTGCAGGTGATGAGACTGGAGGTTAGCCTGAAGGCAGTGCATACTGAGCAGTCATTACAGCAATGCTCATTGTTTGAGTGGTGCGGCAATGTTTCAAATCGAGCAAGTGGTTCTGCAGGTGATGAGACTGGAGGTTAGCCTGAAGGCAGTGCATACTGAGCAGTCATTACAGCAATGCTCATTGTTTGAATGGTGCGGCAATGTCCCAAATGGAGCGAGTGATTCTGCAGGTGATGAGTCTGGAGGCTAGCTTGAGCGCAGTGCACAGCGAGCATAGTCAGACGGACATGGGCCTGAAAAGCCGCATGCAGGAGCTGCTCTCTGAGCTGCAGAGCACCCTTCAGGTCCGAGACATGATGTTAAACAGTGGCTTGTACATGTTGAGCATGTCATACCAAAGCGCTGCCATTTGTTACAGCATGCCTTAGGGCAGCCAAGCTGAAGTGCAATCAGGTCAAAAGGCCAATGGAATAGCGGCTGTTCTATCAAACGTCATACAGCATTAGGCTTTTGAGAGTACTTCTCAAAACACCATGCAACAACTTTGCTTTGCCTGCTGCTGACAATTTGCATCCTTGAAGGTCATGCTGAGGATCATGTTCTCATGGAATGCAGGAGCGTGGTGTGTACAAGGCCAAATGGCAGCAGCTGCTGAGTGAACACTCATCCTCCCAGAGTGCCACACAACGCCTGCAGAGAGAACTGCAGCAGCTGCAAATGTCTCATGCAGACCTACAGCACACCAACCGTGCGCTGGAAAGCAGACTGCTGGGTGGTCACTCAGCTGCAGCTGTAGACAATTCCTATAGAAGCGATGCTGCTGCAGCTGTAGACAATTGCTCACGAAGCCATGGCGTGGCTCCTCAGAACCCTGTGGGGCAGCCCTACAGGGCAGCTGGGAACAGCTCTGCCCCTCACTCAAGGGTTGTTGAGAATGGCTCTGCCCTGTACCCAACGGCTGTTGACAGCAGCTCCACCCGTAGTCATGCGGCTGTTGCTGGTAGCCCTGCTGCCAACCACAGCTTTGTCAGGCCCTCCTACAGGGCGGTGGATGACAGCTTTGCAGGGCAGGGGCCCTATGGCACAGCAGGGGTACCTGCCAGCAGCCCTGCCCAACAGCCCTGCCATGAAGATCTGCCATCTGGCAGAACCGAAGACAGACAGCTTGACAGCTGGAGTGGCACAAGGAACGTGGCAAGAGATGGAAGCCCTGAAGGACAGCAAAATGACATGCCCTATGCCCACAGTTCTGCTGCCAATCACACCAGAGGAGTCATAAGTGGCGGGGATGTCAGGTCACAGCGTCCGTTTGAGTCAGCACAGAATGCTTCTGCAAGAGCGTACATTGGATCTGGTCTGCAATCTCCTCCTGGTGAGGATGATGTCAGCTTTAGTAATGCTCTGCCAACTGATGAGCTGAAAGCTGCCCTGTTTGGACCAGCAGCTGGGGTTCAATCACACGCTCAGACAGAGAGACAGCTTCTGGCAACACAAGGGGCATCATCTGCAACAGCCTCTACAGCAGCCATGACATCAGCGGTAGCAGCTGCACCAGTAGCTGCGCCAGCAGCTGCTTTGTCATCTTGGCAGTTGCAGTCTATGCAACTCCAGAAGCAAAACCCAAATGCAACAGGGGGCGCAAAGCCTGCGCTGCTTCCAGGGACGATGAGTGAAAAGCCTTTTGAGTCCTTCTCAGGCTTTGCACAGCAGAAGGATGTGCCACACAATGCACGCGTGTGGAGCATCCCAACTGCGGCCCCAAAGCTTGCTAGTGATTTCAGTCTGCACAACAACCCATTAGCTGAACAGGCAAGCGAGCACACTCTTGTTGGTCAGCCGGCTGCATGGCCTAGTAAAGCAGCATTTGATGGCAATCCTGCTGCTGAGCAGGGTGGCGCACATGTGTTGAGTTTGAGTGAGCTTGCCAGCATGGACCCTTCACGGCTATAGTCAAAACCGGTCCTTGTTTGTGAGCCTGGTTGATTGGGTCATGTGAGCTTTCTCACTTGTTCATTCACTTGTGAGCCATGCTTGTAAGTGAGGGGTAGCATGCAGTAGGCATTTGAACAGATTTCGGCTGTGTGCACACAGCACAGCTATGGCAGTTGGCAAAAGAGTCCGACATGCAATTCAATTTCAATGATTTGCGCTATTGCTGAGGGTTGGCCTAATCACCATGCTGTGGTCAATCAACACTTGCATGACCAAGAACTGCTGAATAGAGCAGTGACTGTACACGAAATGCTGGTGAAAAATGGCTATCATTTCATGGATCACGTCTGCATGTGGCCAAAGAGTGCAGTAGCAGTGCCTGTGTGCGAAGCCTGTGTGCAGGAACGTCGAGACAGGATCCACAGCACTGTTCTCAGCAGCTGAAGCAAGGCAATCTGCGTCGATCGTGCTGACTATATCATCCGTTGCTGCCAACTTTCACAGCCGCCGCGAATTCTGCTTGCTGTCTTTCCTACTTTGTCACCTCAAAATCTGTTCAGATCGCACGGACTGCCTGTTGCTTTTGGTGGCTCTGTGGGTTGATGGCCAAGCGCAAAGCGAGGGCCTCTGAGGCTGAGACCGTCGGAGACAGCATGCAAGATCTTGCTGCTCGACTTGCACAACACGGTGCGGTGTGCTGCGACAGTTGTTGCGCCAGACAGCACGCGCCACTAGCAGACAGACTACTCAACCTTTCCTTGACATTTTCCTGCCTTTACTGTTCCTGCTGCTGCAGGTGAGGCCTTCATGCAGATGTTTGATGAGCCAGACCAGCCTACACCAAGAGCACCCAAGCGGGCAAAAGCAGAACAGCCAGTTCTAACAAATCCACCCACCCAGCAAAACGTGAGTTTCATTCAAGTTGCCAACTCTTACTGAGCGGAGTGCTATTGCTGTTCATGACTGCTGTAAGGTGCACCTTCTTGTGCACATGGCTGCTGATTTTGATTGCTCTTTGAGGCTGCAAGACCAATGTCAAACAAGCGGTAAACAGTGTCTCATCCACTTGCAATAACTTCCTGATAGCGCTGCAGGCGCTCAGATCCAAGAGGGGGGAGGACAGCCATGATGCGCCGCATGATGCTCTTGCAGACATATGGTCTAATAGCAAGGGAAGCAGGTGAGGCCATTGCAAGCAAAGCTGGCATGACAAAGTCAATGCATGCATGTCCACATGCAATACTGCTCAACATTCTCCAAGTGCCTGCTTGCATCTTATAATGGTGTCTGTGAAAAACTTTTCTCACCATTCTGTGCAAAATCACAAGAAAGGAAACGTCAAAAAGATCGTGTCTGCTGTGTGTAGCAAAGCCAGCATCCCACACAGCCTTACACAGCAAAGGTCATTGCCGCTCTTTGCTGGCAGTGCTACAGCCACCAAGTCTGAGCTCGGGCAGCTTTTCCTAGCTAGTTTTGCTCTTCTGGGAGTTGTCGTCCTCATAGTGAATTTGCTGTTTGCAGTAGAGTTAGCACTCCTAATAGCTCTGCACAGCAACAGCGACTGCAGTCCTCCCCTGGCAGTGCTACAGCCACCAAGTCTGAGCGTAGGCGATTTATGTCAGGCAACATTGCCAATGTGCATCGTGGTCTGTCCACACAACAGCAGCAGCAGCAGCAGCAGCAGCAGCAGCAAAGAAGGCAGGTGTCTGATCAGCTGGGTGTAGAAGACCCCAGCAGAAAGCAGGATTTCCAGGATATGCAAAGGGAGGTTCAGCTGTTTGGTAAGTCTTGACTTGGTCACAATTTAACTTTGAAATAACTCATCCACAAAGTCATCCCAGCAGAATGCAATGCTTGCAAAACGTTGGTGTCTATTGGACGACTCATCCGACTCATCCAGTGAGCTGTTGCATCACTGCATTTGTGCAGTGAGTTGGCACCAGTGTTTGCCGACTTGCTGACACATACATTTGACAGTACTAAAGGCTACCAATACGTAAGGGCTGCCACACAGCCCATGTGAGGTGCATGCGTAGTGGTCGACAGAGCTTGAGGCAAATGCTCAATCCCTTTTATTGCAGCACAACAGCGTCATCACAGCAAGCAAGCAGTGGTGCATTGTGCATTACACCTTGCTGAAAGTCTCCAGTGACATGCAGGGGCTGAGGCGCTGGACAAGAAGCATAGGAAAGACTTTGATGCCTGGCAATTACGCAACATGAAAGCGGCGCCTCAAAAGGCTGGCAGAATGTCAGCCGCTGTCGGGAAAGGTGGGTACCCCTACTGTGCAATGCTGCATGCCACCAGTGGCGCATGGAGTGACTGTTAGGGGTGCAGCTTATGCTCTGCATCACCAACAAACTAAGTCCTGTACCTTGAATAGTTCTGCCAGCACTGTTGTGCCTTAAGCGTCATGCCAACATGGGGAGGATGGGCAGCCCTACACTGCAGCGCTGCATGCCATTGGTAGCAGATGGAGTGTTTGTTAGGGGTGCAGCTTATGCTCTGCATCACCAACAAACTAAGTTTTGTAACTTGAATAGCTCTGCCAGCAGTATCGTGATTCTATCGTCATGCCAACATAAGGAAGATGGGCAGCCCTACTCTGCAGCGCTGCATGCCAATGGTGGCGGAGGGATTGATGCTGTTGAGGATTGCTCTTTAAGCCCTGTATGGTCACAACCCCAGACCCTGAACCTCAGGTCATGATGTCATGGGCACATGAGATGATGCATGCCTTCGTTAGGACATACAAAGGCGCATGTCAGCACTGGCAAATGTAATGCTGCATTCCAGCATTTGTGCATGAGTGTTGCATGCCATCACCAGCGCAATTGCGGTCAAATGAACGCAACAGACTTGTAGCGCTTCCAGTCTTTTGGCTTGTGTACAATGCAATCACGGTGCAGTGAAACCTCAATAGGAGCGCTCATAGGAAGCCCGGCTGCATACTTAGGAGCTGTGCGCATTTGAAATTTCCAAACAAGCATAGTCTGCGTAACAGGGATGGCCAAGAAGCAAGCTGAAAGGCAACAAAGGGCGAGAGAAGAGGCCATCGCTTCTGGCATGCTCAAGTCAAAAGGTAGCGGCAAACAGCGAAGGCAATTGTCAGATATAGACCGAGGCCTCGTAGAAGATGGGGGACTGTTCAAAGCTGGCATGCTTCGTGTGAAGGGAGCTTTCGCTAGCAAAGCTTCAAAGAAGGGCTCAAAACCCCAGAGAAGGGCTTTCAGCAGTGGCAAGATTGGTCATCTGGATGGCAACAGTCAGAAGCCCTGGAATGTTGCCAGAACCCAGCAGAAGAACAAGAGGAAGGGCTCGGGGCAGAAAGCTCGCTCATAGCTCCACGCAACTAGGTCGCCGGTGCTTCCATCACGCTTGTCTTCTTTCTGTTGAGGTATAGTCAATTCAACTGTGTGTCTGCTTTGTTAATCTTCGTTCTTTACAGTCGCTACTAGTGTATAAGCAGATAACAAATGAGTTTCAGCATTCCTTTTCCTTGGCCCTTCTCTGCTTGTATTAGGGATCATCTGTTGATGCGAGCCTTGCACATCTTCGCAGCATGATTACATGAGCTACAGCGTACAGCAGACCTTTGGACCAAGCCATGACTTCTTGTGCCTATTTGCTGGAGTAGGTGCAAAGTGTTTTAGTTTTCAACTGCGGGTCGTACTGTGAAGCTTCAATGATTGTGCCAGCCTAGAGAAACAGCACATTGCTACCTGGATTTAAACAGCATGCTAAGAAGTTTTGTAGGATTCATTTATATGCTGCTCCATATGGGTTTGGAACTTCCACATTGGAAGTCATTGCACAAATGTGATTCATAAGTGTCGCAAGCATGTGTCACGTGACGCATTACCATTGTGACAGATCGGTGGCACAACTACCTACTTTGGAGTGTTGCATGAATGGACAGGCCCTGTCTTTCATATTCTCAGAAAGCGCAATTCATTGCAGCAAGCTCAGCCAGGCAGCAGAAGCGGGAAGCTCTTGCATTTCAGGGTCACAGCAACGCATTGAGGGGCATATCATGCTGCATCTGCTCTTTCTGCCCTGGGGCACTGCCTTGCGATGCACCCCAGAGCAACCCCCCTTTCGAACCCACCTGCTCTGTGAGGGTCACCCTGGACAACGACCGCAAAACTGAGGTAAGTAGTGCAGCGTGCACTGACAGCTCAAGCGCAACAACTGAACATGGCAGAAATGTATTGCACACCTGCTTCACAAGCGTCTCCCGCATATGGCCGGCAGCTGCAGAGTACGCCCGTGACTGACTGGCGCGAGTTTCGGTGTGATCAACATTCGAGCGATGAGGCTATTTGCCCTCACGGTGCTTGCTTGCGCCCTCTTTGCAGACGCAGAGTGCGCGCTTGTCGTCTTTGGCGACTCTTTCTCCGATGATGGTCACGGCGCGAGCCCTGTGGTTCGAGAAGCGCTAAGCAACGCACAGGTGCTAGGCGAGAGCCTAGGCGAAGAAGCCCGCTGGCGACGCTTGCGCTTCTCACCGTCCTGTTCATAAGTAAGCACTTTGCTGGATGCAGTTCGACTCTGGTCCCTTCCCTGCTGCTCCATATTTCCAGGGCCGTTTCACAAACGGCAGAGTGTGGAATGAGATCGTCGCAGCGTCGTTCGGCTTACAACTTGAGAACTATGCCACCGGCAATGCAATTTCCGGTGGTCAGGGCGAAGCAGCAGGCTCGTGGACAGTGTTGCCACCGTTCGCCAACCTCACCAGCTCAAGACAAGTTTTTGTTCCGTCTACACTCGATCAGGTCAGCTGTATGCCTTGCGCGTCCCGCTTGCTGTGAAAACCTATTTCTGTGCTCTTGGCTTGAATCAACCACCTGCAGCCCAACGACTTGCCGCAGAGTGCAACAGCCACTGATGCACATAGATTATTTTATTTGCAGGCACAGGCTTATTTGAGCCTGCACCATGGGGTTGCAAATGCAGCCGACACGTATGTCATTTTCATTGGCGGAAATGACTATCTAAACAACATCAATGGGACCAACAATGCCACTGTGGCTGGGGTGGTGCAAGCCATCAACCAAACAATGCTCAACCTGTACAACGGTGGTGCTAGACAGTAAGCTTTTACAAGGATGTTTGTATAATTCATACATGCCTTTCCACGTGTAGTATGCATGCCTTCATGATGCACCGTGTATGCACTGAAGCTCCATGTCACGGTCATGCGACACACATGTCTTGATGATGCTCCATACATGCCTTGACGAAGCTACATTTCATAATTGTGCAACAGTACATCTGGTCAAATTTGCAAAGCTAACAGGCAGCTTATTGTTGCGGTAGTGTTGCATACGCCTTGTGACATATATCAACATGGCTCACAGCATGCCTACATTCAGAAAGTTGTAGCTCAAAGCAGCTGGATTGAGCCAATGATCATTCATACATGCTGTGCAGTAATCTGCACTGCAAAGCTTGTATGCATGATGCATATGCTCATGAGTATATATGCCGGGCGTCATGGTCAATCCAGGTCAGACCTGACAACTGATCATATGCATGCTCTGCAACAGCAATGACAGCACTGAAGAGTCTGAACAAAGTTTCCTTTTACTGCTTGCTCTGCTGTGTTTCCTCAGCAACAGACAGGGTAGGCTTGCCATGCGCAACGCTTGACATTGTCTGACTGCTCACATCTTTGCAGTGTCCCTAGCCGTTTGCGTTGAGGCTTGCATAAACTGCATGTGTCTGCAGGTTTGTGATCATGAACCTTCCTAACCTAGCAGGACTGCCTAATCTATCACCTCCTTTTACCCCGAAAAGCATGGCAGCCATGTCTGTGGTAAGCAGCACCTCACTCAGAACATGGTGTTATGGTCAAGGCTATATGAAACATGTTCTCTCACGTATATGCATGCATACCTGTCTGCATGAAGATGGTTAGCTCCTGAGTGGATTTCAATGCACTGCACATTCTCTGCAAGTGGTCTGTCTGTTGTACACAATTTGGTGGCAAGCTTGACACCCTGCAGTGCTTGGTAGATATTGAGTCACAGCATGTATACAGCCCATCAAAGACAATAGCGTACACATATGCATTGGATTGGCAAGGTGCCTCAAACCCTGTCATCATTAAGATTTTCATCTTATCTTGTCTCGCTTGTATGCCAGTCAACAGCAAGCAGCATCTTATACCACTGTCAGGGCAAAGAGTGTCAACAGGATACTGTGACTGTCGCTCAAATGATTTCAGAGCTATGACTATGACCCACCATTTGGGCCTCAAAGGTTATCTGGCATGCTTACATGTCTGAGCAATGCTGCATTAGGCTCAGGCGTGCTTGCATGTCTTAGCAGTGATACAGTAGGCTCAAGCATGCTGTGCTGCACGCAGGGACTGGCCAACAATTGTACAGTTGCCCACAATGTGGCCTTGAGAAGTATGACGGCAGCCTTCAATGCTAGCATGCAAGGAGCCGACGTGCAGTACTACAACACCCAAGCCTTCTTGACAGGAGTCATTGCCAATGCAACATCGGTGAGAAACCAGATGTGTCACTTGGCATGGCACAATCAATTGTCCATGTCATTCAGTCAGCAAGCTGCACTTCAACAGGTGCTATACAAGGCGTCTGAGCTTTGCATGGCGCGAGTGCAACTAACAGCTTATGTCTGGCCTCACTTGAGCTTGTTGCGTCGAACCTGGTTGCATGCATGAAAGTATTGGACGCACTGGTAAGCATAGCATGCCAGACTGCTGATGTTGTCACCATGTTGGGCTGATTTCACAGCTTGTCAGATCCGATTCACAAGCAGCGGGCATGTGCATCATTACACTGCGCTGATGTAATGCAGTCATGCATGCAGCACATTGTAGCCTGCGTCATGGACAACGGGAATGCCTTGTCTAGCCTGTCGTCAACAAGCCTAAGCACACCAAGCTGCCTAGTCTACACCATGCGCTGTCTCCTAAGTGGTGTGTAAGTGCGGCTCTTGCAATTGCAGCTTGGCTTTGTCAGAATGGCAAGAGAAAAAGAAAAGAAAAAGAAAAGTCTACGCCATTAGGCGTCATCACGGGAGCCTCTGCTCATAGAGGCAGCTTGGGATGGCAAGAGTGTGTATGCGACTGCAGCTTGGCTCTACAAAGATTGTCATTGTAGCATAGCGTCTGCATTTACATGTTGCATACAATGTGATCTCGGCTTTCTTCAAAAGCCTGCTTCTTTCGGGTTTTTTTGTGTTTTAGATCGACACTGACTCAAAGGCGTGTGTGCAACTGCAGCTTGGCTTCACCAACACCACTGCTCCCTGCCTTGGAGGCTCATCCTTTTTGGAAGATTTGATCGATGGATACAATTCACCTTTGTGCTCAAGCCCAAACAGCTATGTCTTCTGGGACCCTGTGCACCTTACTAAGCACACCCATGCGCTCCTTGCGCAAAACTTTATGGCCAACTTGCCACAGCTCAATCAAAATACAGCTTAACGCAATCCGGTTGCACCTATTGTGACAGAGTGGGAATGGGATACAAAGCGTCGCTGGCTAGATGGCGAGGTGCTGATTCCTCACACTGCTACACTTGCGCAGCCAGCAGAAGAAGCAGCCAAGCCACAATTGTGATCAAGTTGGCACATGTACAGCTTGTCCGCCTTGATTAAAATATAATCATCTGCCAGCTCCAGCAATACGTATTTATGAAGTGGACAGCTGTCTTAATATATTATATTGCTGGCGAGCTGACATCGTGCAACATTGCACAAAAAACTGTATTGTCTCTGAATTGACTGCCTGATCTTGTGATTGTTATGACTGATGCGTGAGGCACAGCCCTGTACAGCGGTTCATGCTGACTTTTGAAGCTCTCACACTTCTAAGCAAGCAGACTCTGTTGTGCGCTGAACGATCAATCCAAGTACCATTACAACCGATTTAGCATCAGTGGGAGTGGAAAGAAGTCTTCGAAGGATGGTTTCCATTCGTTGTTTGCAACGATCAAATGCCAATGTTCAATATTGATAGTTCATGATGCTCCTGTACAAAGCCAATTGTCAACTGCAGAAACTTCAACAAGAAATTTCATCCAATTCAGTCATGTTTTTGCGCCACAAGTACTGATATGTTCAACTTGTGCAACTCAGCCTTAATGTTCTAGTGCATGCAGGCCCCAGAAAATGGTTAAAAGTGCCTCAATACGCCAAACAAAGCTCGCATATTGAGCAGGTGTGAGAGTCCTATGCAGCAGTCCCATACCAAGAAATGTACCAAGAATACCAAATAGGTACACATGGTGACCATATCTGCAGCCAGTGATATATGGGTGGCTTGCAGTACACAAAAAGGCAGGCAAACTTTGCGAGGTGCATCTGTTGTGCTACAAGTGTGGCTCCACACGGCCTGACAAGCGCCTGATGCCAGAGCTGATGATTGACACTGGAGCAGTCACAGTGTTCCATATAGTGTTGCCCCATGTTGATGTCTGCAGGACAAAAAACAACCTCTAGTGAGCTACTGACATGAGCTGTGGTGAACACTGCAATAGACAACTGCAAGCTGTAACAAAACCTGCTTGCGACATGCTGCAGCATCACAGCCAGAACATACAACACGAAAATATTGAGTTGTATGGGATCGCAAGCTGTCGATGTCTGCAAATCTCTTTGCACGATGAATGCACAAAACTTCACGGGCAACATTTGGTGAAAAAGCTATACACAAGCATACTTGATGCTCCATCTCAGCTGCTGCATCAGAGGCTGCTTCTGCAACATCTGCTGCCTGCAAGGTCCAATCGCAATGTCAGCATCATAGGCATGCGTTATCAAAGAGGGTGAAAGCGACAGGGTTCCAAAGGCCATGAAGTGCAGTTTCCAGCGAGGCTAGCAGCGTCCTTTCAAAACAGGTGAGCGCAATAAATACAATGCGCTCAAGGTCTGCTGGCAATATCCGCAAGCGCTGGAGTTTATGCCTCAGTTTCATAGGTGCTGAGGAAGGAACATCTTGCCGTGAGGTAACGTACCTTCTTTGATGCTGTCTTCTTCATGGCCTGAGTCTTCTTGACTGCAAGCTTCTTGGCGTTTGCTACCTGCTTCTTGCTTGGCAGCTTACTAAGGACACCTTCAGGTTTGTCACTTGAGGTGTCCTTTGACTCTTCAGCTTGTCTGGTGTCTGGTGAGTTGACCCCATGCTCTTGAATCACAAAGGCAGGCTGGATGCTGGTGCCAACAACCTCCAAGACAATGGCTTCTTCAGGCAGCACCTGTGATGACTGAGCCTGCTCTGGTTCCTGTGCCTGCTGCTGTTCATGCTGCTGCTCACTCTGTTCAGCTGCTGCGGCCTTGGCCTTAGACGGGCGACCCCGGCGCTTGGGTGCAGTGTCAGGGGCCGAGTCTGTGCCAGACTTGGCTGCGGACTTGGGAGGTCTGCCGCGTCTTTTAGGCGCTGCCTGTGCGTCTTTGGACGTTGACTTTGGGGGTCGACCAACTCTTTTCTTGGCAGGCTGTATTGCTGCTGTGTTCTTTCTTTTCGAGCCAGGCTTAGGTCCTGGCTTTGTCATGACGCCTGCTGCCTCTGAGCCTTATGAACGCTACTCAAACGTCGGGTCAACGCAAAAGGGAGGCAAAGAGACGTGCACAAAACAACAACGAGTTATGTTGACAGAAATGGGCTTGAGCCGCTTCTCTGAACAAATATCGACTGCGTTGCCCGCAAGCTTTGTTTCACGCTGTCTGTGTCAGACGATAGCGCGATGTAGACGTTGAACGGCAGAGTATTTGTATTCAGTCAGGGACATACAGCGAGGAGGACAGCCTGAAAGGAAAAGCTGAGTCAGACACGTCATGCATTTGAATGTGTGAATGTGTGCATGTGCGAACTGTCAAAGCATCTGCTCAAATGGCGAGACATGCTCACTCCACCCCAGCCAAAACTCCAGCACGGAGGTGCCCTGACATGGAGCGTTCATAATGGCATGATGGACAGCGAAGGCAAAATTTCAGTCCATTCACAGCTCCGACCTCACAAGCAAACGAGCATGCTGACATTCCAATGCAGCTTTGCCTTGAATAAGTTTCTTGCCGGGCGAAAGTGAGGCGAAACATGTTTAAGCGGATTTGGGTAAGCAGGTTGGCTGATCACGGCTCAGTTTGCTGCTCATCATGCTTCTGCTGCACCTTAGCCGATGCTGATAATTAGTCATGCAAGAAACCACAGAGCTGGGCGTCCGATGCACGACTTGAAGCGCAGTGTGTTCAGCAGTTGTCACAAATCCCGTGCATCACCTGTGTCTTGTCAGCGCTTTGGAACACACAAGTTCAAACCGTTCGCGAGGGGTCGTTACCGTATGCTTTCGCACGGCTGATCTGTGTGTTCGTATTGTCGACCCGTTATGGCTACGCCTTCGGGTTATGACAATGCACGTGCGTCAACGTTGTCCAGAGAAGACGATGACATGTTTGACAGCAGCACCTACGAGTGCAACATTTGTTACGAGGTTGCAAGTGAGCCTGTAGTGACCATGTGTGGCCACTTGTATTGCTGGCCCTGTCTATACAGGTAAGCTCAGTAGTCAGGCAAGCCAACATTATTGCAGAAGTCCGCTGCAATTCAGTGCATGAGTTTCACGTGCTTGTGTGGCAGATGGATGCAGGTGCAAAATGTTCACAAAGTGTGTCCAGTCTGCAAAGCTGGTCTTGACGAGGACAGGGTGAGTGCCTTGCATGATGCATAGCTGAGTTCCATGCATGCTGCGTGGACCAAAAGCACAAGATAGCGACCTGACTGACCTCTGTTTGCCTGTGAAGGTAATTCCTATATATGGTCGCGGCGGGGTTCAAGAAGACCCCAGAGTCAAGCACAGAACATCAGCAAGGGTGCAACATCAGAAGGATCATGAGCTTGTGCCCCGGCGACCAGCTGGGCGAAGGCTTGTGCCCACAAATGTAAGATCGTATGGCACTGTGTTTGCCAGGTCATATGTACGCAATTGTGTATCATATGTCAAGTCATGGCTCCCGTGACTAGAAGACAATTGTCTGCTCTCATTTACTGACAGTCCTTGTGTCCCTGCAGCGTGGCGGCTCAGCTTCTCAGCAATCTGGCAATGTGAATTTGCAGCCAGGATTGGGCATAATTCCTATGTTATTTGGGTTGAATAACAACTCAGGTATGTCATGGTGACATGCCAGCGAGCAGGGGATGGTCTTTGTTATTGTGGCAATCATGTCAGCCTAACAATTGAGTTCTGATCCATGTAGGTAGTGGTGGCTATTCAGAGCCTCTGACACCTGAGCAGCAACATCAGGTACGTAGCCAAACTTCGTGAGCAACCCATACTGCCTTCTGGCAATACATTATGGGACTTTGCACATTGCATTTCTGCATTGTTGACATGTCATTCTGATCAGTGAGGGATTATTTGCAACAGCAGGCAACATCATAGGGCAATGTTCATTTGCAATTTTCTGCACTGTGAGAGATGTCTCTGTCTGCACTGTCAGAATGGCAATGCATGCAATCCCAGTCCAACAAGGCGCAGATGAAGGCTGCCCTATACTATTGCCTGATGTTGTGAGTGATCTTTGACCAGCATTTGTGCATTGCAACTAGCACGTTTTGACATGCCTGTGGTGGCCCATGCCAAGTCTGGCTTGTCCAAAATGCCTGTTTGCCTTAGAGTCAGCTCAACAAAAAACGGCATAAACAGCTCTTGACTGGGCATCAGTACAGCAGCAGGCTGTGCAAACGTGTCCAAGGATGGCAAAAGCATGTGCATGCATCGTCTTGCTTGTCATGCTCTTGACTACACCTTAAGTGTCTGTGGGATTTTTGCAAGCGTGCAATTGCCTTGCTTGTTGTGCACCTGATGCGTGCATGGACTTTTTGCAGGCTTTCTTGTCACGTCTGCTGTTGATGCTGGGATCCTTTGTCATCATGTGCCTTCTGCTCTTCTGAAGACAGTGAAGTCTCCCCAACATTCAGACCTGCTCTCAGATGCAGCAATTGCAAGCTCAGGATGCAGATGGTAGCAAGCTGCCAGCCTTGCTGTGTCACAAGTTAGCCATCACCTAGCCCTGAGACAGGCAGTGGGGGCCATGGAGTTGTTCACCGTTGCAACAATTGAGTCCCCACGACCCTTGTCTTGGTCTGGTGTATGTATTGGTCTTATATACCACAGGCTGGGGTCTCTACCGTTTTTGACCCTTATCAACCGCCTTGTTCTGTGCTTGCTTGATCTGAACTGTTCAAAGGCATTTGAAAGTCTGCTGTACTGAGTATCAGTACTGGATCATCATTGTTGCATTTGATGGTATGTTTTCTGTATAATAGTAGAGTAGTTTTCGATTCAGTGGTGCAAAATCTTGACAGCTGCACTTCAAGCAGACTTGCTGACAGGTTCAAGACTGAAGCCCCTTACCTGCAAAATCAAGTTGAGCTTTTAATCACAAGCGCTCTGACTGCGCAGCTGCCATCACATTGGCGCCCAACATTATCTGACGGGACTTAGGGAGTGCATCTTGCTTACATGATTCAAGCTGTACGAAGTGAGTGTGTGTGGCCTGCGGCTGCACGATGTGAAAAGTAACGCCAATGCATTGCTCACTCGAATTGTGCTGCAACCTGTGTCAATGATCAAAGCAGCAAAACAATATATGGGCAGCGCAGACCTGTTCCAACAAATATTAGATGTCAAGCTGATCATTGGGCACTGGCAATCACTCGAAAATGTAATGAGATTGATGAAGCTGGTGCAGCAGCACCGCAAATACTTGCCAGGACATTCAGCATTCTGCGTATAGTTGCATCTGTACTGCGTCTTGACCAATCTTAGCAGACTTAATGGGTGTTATGGTTGGCTCAGGAGCACCTAGTCTCCGCTCACATTCCTCGTCTTCCACCCAAAGTTGAAGTGGAAGTGAGGATCTGTCCGTAGTGTAGGCTGCTACCTCAAATGTACAACCTGTGGCAAATCAATGACATGTGCTGGCAGTGTGACCATAACAAGGCGAGATCAATGTTGCTGTGCTGTAATAGGACAAGCTAGACATGCCGTTGACATTGTCTGATTGCCATCAGTCAATTGCAGCTGTTGTTGCAAGAACTGACTTGCCTTGAGGTAGGGGCTTCATCCAGGCATCTGCAAACTGTAGCTTCAGCAAGAAGCCCCGCAGAGAGTGTTCTAGCTCTACAGGATCTAGGTCAGACACTTTTGACATCAACACCTGCACAGCAAAGACAGTCGGATTTGGAAGGTGTCAGAGCCAAAAAGGTCAAGGGTTTCCCTTTGATTCACCATCGTACCGTAGTCTGCAGGACATATCGTTCCACAAGCATTCCATCCTGGCCCAGGACATTGAGCGCAACCTTGTGCAGAAGGCCCTGCAATAACGCCCCCTGCAAAAACCAATGGCAAAAGTCAAATTCAGCACCAGCAGCCTTGCACAATCATTCCTCGCGGTGTACCTTCAGGCTGCTTGCTATGCTATTAATGTACTCGTTCAAGTCCGGATGTCTAGATTTGCGTGTTGTGATGCCGTACAGCCTGCGCCTCTCGAACAGTTCTGGCTTGTAGATGCTCCTCAGATGCAAGATCTGATGGATGACAGCCTCCACGAACTCAACAAAAACAGACACGAACTCCTGCGTTAAGTCGGACATGCAAGCATGCTCTGCAGTGTTGGTAAAAGCCGTCACTTGTCAAGGATATCACTTCATGCGAGGCAGTGAGCTTCTTGCGCAAGTGCTGTCCTTGCAGAAGTGTTGGCGCCATATGTCACACGTGAACGCTGCGCGGACATACTCGTGCGCCTTGCACTTGGCGACATGCCATGCTATGCTATGCTGTGCTCATGCTTTGCTTGCGACATACACAGTGAGACTTGATCAATGCATGCTCCATGCATGCACAACACTGCCGCACAGGATGCCTGGCGGTATAGACTCAGCAGGCAGCGTTTGTAATCGCATGTAATGACGTCCAGCTCCATGCGCTCTTCAAAACATGTGGGCCCATTCACAAATCTCCCTGAGCAAGACTTTTGACACTCGAAGTGCTATTGACAGCCTCACATGATCCAGCAAAGTCTTCATTTGGATTGGTCCACAGTGCTGTTTTGCTCAAAAAAACGTAGACTTGCTGACGTGACGGGCTCAAACGCTGTGACATGTACCTTGTGCAAATTGAACCTATGTAGCGAGAACTTACAATCAACTCTGGGACCACCCAATGCTGTGCTGTCAAGATCGACCCTTTTGATACAGCCCAAACCTCAACGCAGCGTCCATCTTGACCAAGCAGAACTCTGGAAGCTCCTCAAACTGGTGAGTCAGAAGCTGCGGAGTGGTGACTTGCCCATGACAAATAGGTATTCCAGCCTACCGCTACAACGTTGGAGAATGCCACCTGCATCAGCATGACAATGCTGAGTCAGTCATTAGACAGCATAGCCCATACTGATCTGTCAAATTGCATGCAGATCCTGATACTCTTACTTCAAGTAAAGCTGTTGGACATGCCTTCACTTCTGAAGCACGTCTGCTGCACAACTTTAAGCACAAGTTGCTGTTTGAGCAAGGCTTGATCAAAAAGCAGAACTCTCAAAACTGGCAGAGCAAACTTGAAATGCCAAGACCGTCTTGTATGCACAAGTTGCTGTGACGACTTGGTGCCTTTTGCATCATATACCTGGAGGTGAGGTGGCACCAATCTGAAATTGACAAACTGTGCAGGTACCCAAAGCTTCCAGTTTGCTATGACAGTGGGCTTGAGATCATTCTTCAGCTTACTCTTGACTTGGTGACTTTTGCCCTGCAGCAGGACCCATTCAGCATACAACAGTTGTGGTAAGTCATGACATTGCAAACCTAGTGGCCGTCGGTAAGGCACATTTGACAGCATGTCCCATGGATACCAACATTTGGTGTCAAGTCATTCTGAGCCAGAGGCAGACCATACCATGCAAGCCTGTTCATGTTGACAATGACCAGGCTTGTTGTGTCAATACTCTGGGTGAATGAAGGCATGCAGAGCTGCTTAGCCTGGCTGGGTCATGCAGGCAGCTGCAGCTGTGCAGAGCATACAAGCAGGCTGCAGTGCAGATGGTTATTGAACCTATGTAGCGAGAACTCACAATCAACTCCGGGAACACTCAATGCTGTGCTGTCAAGACCAAACCCTTTTTATACAGCCCAAACGCCCTTCTGGCCCAGCAACTTCTCTGGCCAAATTCATATTGCTGGGTGAAAATTGTAAACTGTACACCCAATGATTTTTGCCCAAACAGCAATGTACAACATATGGTCAGTGTTGTTGTTATGATGTCATGATTGGTATTGTCAAGATGATGGTGGTCATGCTTGGTGTTTGGTCTGTTTCAAGAATGCAATGATGCAGCAAGGAGCAACGCATGCCCCACCTCTAGAGTAAGCAGAGATGCCAAGAAGGTTGATATGAACACAGGTGCCCATAGCAGCTGATCTAAGGCCAAGCGGATCACAGCACCTGCAGCCACAACACTAACCTTAAGCTGCCTGTGTCCAACAGAGTAGCTTCATGGCTGGCTGGCTGCTAAGAAGCATGACACAACCCAGTGGCAAGCTATGCAGCGACAAGCTATGCAGTGACCAGCTATACAGTGCCAAGCCACATTTACAAGCTGATCTCACACCAAGCACCTGCAGCTACAATATTGACCTCAAAGAGCATGCGTATAAGAGTCACTTTTTGGCAGGCTGCACACAAGAATGGGAAGCTGCAATGATCAACGACTGTGTGGGTTGACACCACTGGCTTTGTGACAGCAGTGACCGCAAGTCAATGCAGAAAGCAAGGCTGTGACAGCAAGGCTGAACAGCAATGTCATTCTGCTGAGGATGGCATGATTGATGTTGGCTCAGAACAGCAGTCATTGCAGCTGTCAGGGAGAACCCATGCAGAAAACACAGATCTGCTCCGTTTGGCGTCACAAGCAGGAAACTCTGTTGCCAGAAGTAGCCGAGGACTGCCTTGCATCCAGAAGGTACATGCTAGTGCTGGGTGCAGATTGAATGCTGGGCATTTGTGAGGGGTGAGCTAACAGACTCTCACTGTCATGCTACTGGGGTACCTGTTGTGCCTGTTGCAGTGACATTTCTGCCAATGAAGCCGTACCAGAAGTGTAGACCAGGACCAACAAGTGCAGAGCCCTGCATGAAGCAGAAGCAAGGCTGAAGACTGCCCAAAGTTTGTCCATCCAGCATGATTACAGGGAGACAGAGACTGCCAAAGGATGGTCTGGAGGCAGTTTGATGAGCATGTAGGAGCCTGCTAGGTGCACATAGAGGCAATGCTCTGCCTCCAAATCCAAAAAGCGTCATGCAGGCTCAACAGAAAGCATGCAGATGGTGATAACAATGATGAGAGTAGGCAAGAAGCAACACAACTGTATGCACCTAGCAGGGGCACAAAGGCTCGATAGAAAACATGCATCTAATGATGATGATGATGAGACTGGTCAAGAAGTCAAACAGCTGCAGACAGAGGTGGTAGGTCATTCTGTGCAGCTTTGAAGGGCTTTCAGCTAATGTGAGGTCCCCACCAGCAAAGTGAAGATTCCAAAGCGCTTCCAGTCAAAGCTATCATGCTTCTCAACAAACTTTTGTGAGACTGCATCTCCCAGCCCATTGAGCAATCCTGCTGTCCAAGCTTTTGTAAGCAGCTGCAGTCACCACATATGTATGGGTGAACAGGCAGCTGAAGACAGCTGACTTGTACTGTGTGTCTTCAGAATTGTCTGCTCTGCATTGTTGCAATGCTGCGCTTTGTGTCACAGGACAAAGAGGTGCCGGGAAGGGTTCTGAATGTGTGAACATTGCTTGCATATGCCATCAATTGCATCAGTTTGCTCTGGTGTGCTCAAAATGGCAATGTAGTTTGGCGTCAATGGTGGCAGCAGAAGCAAGCTTGATTTAGCAAAGTGACATACTGGTGAAGAATCAAGCAATCTCAAGTAGGTTGCCCAAATCCCACCACCAGAACCACCGTCTCCACCACCGCCACCTCCACCACCACCTCCAGCAGCAATGCCACCTCCACCACCACCACCGGCCGAAACTTGCCTCAGTATGTTTTTAGCAGTGCTACTCCCATGCCCTGCGTCAGACTGATCACCTGTGAGGGTGACCTGACAGCTTGCGCAATGCTGTCACGACAGGTAGTACGCACTGGTTGACAGAGGGTCGCTGCTGTTGCCTGCTCCTCCGCGAGGAACCCCTACACGCGTCAGGTCGCCGCTGGGTGTCGTGCTACGATCCAGTGGTCAATTGAACGCACTCGAGCATGTCGCGCGTTCACAGCAAACGACGAAGGACTTGCGAGCATTTTATAGTGTCCCACACCTTTTTTATTTGGCGACGACACCTTGTCCGAACGGCGAAATGAGCTGAAGAAGCAAGTAGGGCCTTGTGGAAAGTGTGCGCGAGATCTCGCACAGTGACGAATTCCTTGCGAAGCAAAGCGGATGCTTTGTGCCATAAGATTTGGTTGAAGTGTTCAATTCTTGGCCATAACACCGTAGAAACGCTATGCCTGCACTTCTTGCGATGTCTGGAGCGATGCTAGTCGGTCGAGAAGTTGCTCCGACACCATCGAGTCGTTTGATCTCCTTGACAGTCTGACAGACGCACCTGTTCGCGCGAGTGTGCCTGCTCCTGGTCGATCGGCATTACCGCGATCGCTGCTCGACGTTGGTACGTCGTTCACCATGGACGGCAAGCGTAAGCTGGCGACCGACGATATCGTCGCTCAGGCTTTGGAAGAGGAGGGAGAGAAGAAGCGCCTCAAGAAGAACGCTGCACCAGCTCAACCCAGTAAGTCGATATGTCGTGACGCCTGTCAATAGCAAAGATGTTATAGCACGCAAGCGGGACTCATTGCCCGCAATTACAGGTAAAGCAAACAAGGGATTATCAGTCTCGGAGGTGGAGGCCACAGAGGGGGGAGCAGTCAAGGAAGGCTTGGTCACAGCAGCACAGCATAAAAGAGCTCTGCAGCGGCGGCGTAAAGGCAAAAACGCAGGTCGGCGATCTCTCATAGCTGTGAAACCCAAAACCCCAAAAGTCAGCTTTTTTTGAATTTTGGATGTGCTTGCAGGGGATGACACAGATATGCCAGCTGATGTTGAGGAGGCAGAAGAGTTGCTGGACAGAGATGAAGATGATGGCGTCAAGTTGGAACC
Organism: Trebouxia sp. TZW2008; assembly: GCA_002118135.1. Classification (NCBI taxonomy): domain Eukaryota; kingdom Viridiplantae; phylum Chlorophyta; class Trebouxiophyceae; order Trebouxiales; family Trebouxiaceae; genus Trebouxia; species Trebouxia sp. TZW2008. Next base: position 93,935 of record BDIU01000043.1, on the reverse strand, counting down.
GTTCAACTTGGCGCAAGAGCGCGCTGAGGGATACTTTGATGATGGTGGCCATTACGTGGAAAACAAGAAGGACGATGCAGAAGAGACTGATGCTTGGCTGGGATCTGAAGACGGTCAGCACTCCTGCTTTAGCTTGTTGAGCGCTTTCACATTGACACTGTGCGTATCGCGAAGAACGCTGCCATGAAGTTCGCATCACTCATCAGCATCCGACAGCATCATACCTCAGGCTGGATGCACCTTTCTGCAAAGCAAAAGTCAACAGCAACATATGCTGGTGCTGGCATTCTGTGACAGCTTTAGCTGGGCACGCTGAACCTGTTCACAGTCAGACTGGCTTGTCTACACACACATGCTGAAGCAAACAGCAAGCTTTTGAGCTGGTCACAGCACAAGCTAATGTCATGTCATTGTTGCCCTGCAATTCTGTTCTGCTGTCTGTTGGAAACGAGGCCAAATGACATCAGATACAAGGCAGGCAGGAAAAAGCTATTGCAGTGTCACTGCTGCCCCGCAATGCTGTTCTGCTGCCTGCTGGAAGTGAAACCAACTGGAAAGCAATACAAGGCAGGCAGCAGCAAGCTATTGACATGTCACTGCTGCTTTGCAGTGCTGTTCTGATGCCTGTTCTGCGTCATGCCATGTGACAGCAACTACACAGCTTGTTACTGACATGTTCTTGCCCTACGACGCTGTGCTGGTGTGCCGCAGCTGCTGTTGTGAGTGATGCCGTCAGACAGCATATACACTGTAGGCAGCAATAAACTGCTGACACTTGGTTACTCCACTAAGAGCCGGGCAGCACCAAGCTCCTGACATGTGACTGCCGTCTCTGATGTGCTGCAGCTGCTGTTGTGAGTGATGCCGTCAGACAGCAAACAACAGGCAGGCAGCAACAGATGGCGACAGCAGAGGCTACAACAAGCCACATATGCACATCAATACGCAGCACACCAGACTAACATTGCAGGGCAGTGGTCAGATGTCAGCAGCTCATTGCTGCCAGTTGTGTGCTTGCTGCCTGTTTGCATCACTTACCCCAGCAGCTGTTGTGAGTGACGCTGCCAGACAGCATGAACAAGACAGGCAACCATAAGCTACTAATGTTTGATATCTACCCTGCTGTTCTAGCGTGCTGCAGCCGCTGTTGTGAGTGTGCAGTGGGTGTGACTGCCCTGCAATGTTATGGTGCGCTGCAAACACTGTTGTGAGCGACGCCATCTGACAGCAAACAACCAACTGCATTTGCAAGAGAGGCAGCAGCAAGTCACTGACCACTACCATTGCCTGTTCTAAAGAGATGACATTGAGCTACTGACATCTGATTGGCCTGCAATATCCTCTAGCGTGCTGCATTTGCTGTTTCGAGTGGCACCATTAGACAGCAAATATACAACAGGCAGCAAAGGATGGAAACAGCAGAGACAGCAATAAGCCACTCACCGCCAATCACTGCCGTGCAATGCTCCTCTTTTTGCTGCAGCCGCTGTTGTGAGTGATGCTGTCAGACGGCAGATACAAGAGAGGCAGCAAAGGATGGAGACAGCAGAAGCGGCTCCAGAAATGACAATGCCACAGATGGCTGCTCTGCAGCGTGACATAGCCGCAGTACTGCTTCCGGGTGAATCAGTCACCAAGGGCTTGCAGAGGCTTGGCAAGCAAGACAAGAGACCTTCAGGTTTGCCACACTTCTGACACATTGCCTGTAGCGCTTGTGCACAGCCACACTTCCACACATTCCCCGTAGCGCTTGTGCGCAACAACAGCCCTCTTGAATGCGGCAATGTCTGACACATTGCCTGCAGTGCTTGTGCTTAGCGCAACAATAGCCCTGTCAAATCTGCTGGCAAATGTCAATGCTAGTCATGGCACACATGTGCCATCATTTGCAACCACCTACCTTTCAAATTGCTGCTACTGCTCAGATGTTGTTTTCAGCGGCTGCCTTGCAATCAATCAAACATCTATAATCATCATCAGTCTCCCTGCATGTGCTTCCAAGGGTCGGCAGCACTGCTGTATGCCCTGGCTGCTCTTGCCATGCTTATGATTACAGGTCTTGATTGCAGAGGAGCAGAACAAAGCTCATTGTCACAAGTTCTAATTGCAGGGAAGCGAAATAAAGATCTGCAACCCAGAATTGAGCAAACTCCGGAACAGCGACAACTGCTGAAACAGCAGTTTGAGAAACTAACTGAGGCAGCCAGCAGTCTCATGGATAGCGGCGAGCATGATATCTACAGCCAAAAAAAGGTACGGTCCTCAAGGTTTTACTGCAGACGTCTTAGGTTTGGCTTCTTGCAGTGCGCAATCAGGGCACCTCAAACAACTTCTGCCTGTGCAGCACAGTCAGTGTCATCACTGCATTCACTGTGCGCCTGTACGCACCTGGTCGCTGGGGTTCAAAGCCTACCCGGCAAACTTTTCCAATGAGAATGAAAGAAATCACTGTCTGTGAAGCAGAGCATAGCCGTGCTTGATGCAGCACACTGTCTGGCAGTTGCTTGCTTGCTGCACGTGCACAATACATTGCCTGTTGTAATGTAAGTTGTTTGATAAGCATGCAGAGCAACTGGACTGGATGCTTGGCTGTGTCATGGCATGCTGAAGGTTGGGCTGCTTAGCGCTCACAATAGGCAGTCACGGGAAACGCACTACAAAGGCACCCGTGTTTGACTACAGGAGTTCTTGGAAAGATGCGCTGCGCAGTTTGCGCCAGAAACCGACATGTTTGGTGACGATGATGACATATTCGCTGAGAATTCTGGAAACAACCAGCAGCAGTCAGCGCCGGCTGCACAACCTCTTTCACGGGTTTCAGCCCTTTCAACCCCTAGGGTTTCATTTTCCTTCCCAGAGGTGATGGGTGACAGCAATGGCAGCACCCCTAGGTTACATTCCACAAGCCCTAGTGACAGTCCATGGCCAGCACAGCAGCCGTCGGCAGCACAGAACCAGGCAGTGGATCAGTCCCATGATGCTGAAAATGGAGTTTTGAGTGGAAGTACTGCAGCGGACCAAGCACGTATGGCTGGAAATCGCATCACTGCTGAAACAGCAGCAGCAGAAGACCAAGCACGTGTGGTTGGAAACGGTGTTCCTGGTGACAGCACAGCAGCAGCAAGTGGACAGTCACAAGAGGCCAGCAATGGAGTTGGTGGTGAAGGTGCAGCAGCAGCAGCTGATGATGGGTCTCAGAAATCAGGGAATGGTGTCAGTAGTGAAACAGCAGGTGGTGCATCCGCACCCACAGAACCTGAGGTGGACTACCAGTCCTGGCCAATCAAGGAGCTACGGCGTTTCTTGACTGAACGAGGGCTGGTACGCAATCTTCCTAAGCCCAGTTGCTTTCATTTCTACATGTCTATGTCATCACGCAAGTGTGGCATGGCTTTAAGCAGGATGGTGCAATGCAATTGCTGCAAAGATCTGGACAGCTTTGTGAACTGACGTAGTGAGACCAATTTGCTGCAATATTGTTCCAGCAATGTTGTCTTGCTGCAACTTTTTGCTCTGCTAGTCTATGCATCGAGCAGTGCATGCAAAGCGTATGATGAGGGTCAAGGGTAGCATTGCATAGTGTGCAGTTGTGATAGATGCCAACCTCTTTGCTTTGCAGGACTACTCTGGCATAGTCGAGAAGAGCGAATTGGCTGCTAAGGTCAAGCAAGCAGCTTCACAAGGTCCTGAAGGGCAAGCCCACACAGTGCCTGTCGGCTATGCATATGATCCTGCCTCAGGTAATTCTTGCTTGCTGGTCATTTGCTGTCTGTCAGTTTGTGAGCCATTTGCAAAGTGGTCATTGCAGCAGCAGCGTTCAATACTGCAGCTGATTCCCTCTGTGCATTCACAAATATCAGGGCGCACCCTGTGATGATCCAGAGACAAGTGGCATTGACACCGCATTGCTTGCTGTGCAGGCTATCATTACAGCGCTGACAGTCAGATGTATTTTGACAGCACGACTGGAGGATACTACTCTGGCACAGACAAGAAATGGTATCTGTATGATGGGTCTGCGCAGCAATTTGTAGAATGGGAACAGACTGGAAACTGAGCGCAGCAAACTAACACTTGGCATGCTAAGCTCGGTTGACCTTGTGTCTCTCACAGAACCTATAGACTCCTAATTCATCATGCTCAAACTGAATTAGCTATTTTATTACTCAAGGTGACGTATAACCTGCGTTCTCATAAGACGTCATAGCTACATAGGCTCAAACGCAGACTGTAGACCATGAGCAAGACAATTAGTATACAGCGGCGCGAGCTCAGCTGACAAGCACAGAACACCGTGTCAGTTGTATCTTGACTCCTTAGAAGCAAACTGCATTAAAAATCTCTATAAACAAGACAGGCATCAGTGGTCAGTATGAAGCTTGGCTGCAAGCTCAGTAGTAATAGCGTGGCGCTGTGAGCCAGTGATGATCCCAGAATGCTCACAGTGGTCAAGCACTTCCGCCACAGTGTGTGCCATGCGCGCCAAAGGTTCACTGTTCAGCCGCCTTAGCATCAAGGCCTGCCCTTTCAGCTCAATGTCAAGTCTGGCTGGCGGTTGCAGCCATGGCTCTCCATCCATTTGCATTGCCAGCGTTTCTAGAGTGACTATACGGGCTGTTGAGCACTGACACAATCTCCTAGCTTTGGACAAACCCACTTGCAGCTGCCCTAGGTGCCAGCTGCCATACACTCCCACCACCTGTAACATAAAAGGCAAAGACACAGTCACACCCAAAGACATAGTATGGACCAGCTGTGGGATGCACTGTTGAACTTTCATGAATGTTAGTATGTAGCTTGCTAGACTGTGAATACATGCAGAGTGCTTAACATAAGACACCAAAGCACAGCACTCCATCAGAGCCAAGCATGGAGACCCCAACGAGTGTGGTCCTGCTTGCACTTTACTAACATGAGCAGTGCCCAGCAGATAGTAAAAATGCACAATGCAGCATTGATCGTCTTGGAAGTCACACCTCAAGCATGCCATCACAGTAGCTCTGCTTGCCAGTGCGTGCGCTGCCAGCACTGCTGTATCCAGATGCCCACAGATCCACTCCACCCATATAGCTGTTGATGTTCAGGAACAGAACCCCTTCTATGTCATCAGGCAAGGTCAGTGGCTCGCCATCACATGTGACCTGCAGCCGCCCTTACAGTCAGTGTGCCACTGGTTGCCAGAAAGGTGTGGATGGCATCCAAAATAAAGGACATGTGGGAAATCCCCAGAGCAGGTCTGATAAACAAATGCATATTGGCACAGAAACAAGGGTAAATAACTGGAGTTCTGAGCTGCAGCTTGAGCTGCCTTTGACGCAGGAGCTTTGCCGTGTCAGTGTCAATATCACAGCATCTCAGGATGGCCAACAGCGCTTGTCAATGCCTGCCATTACAACATGAGCAGGCTCAACAATCCATTGCAACGCAGCCCTAAGCTAACCATTGCAACCCTTGCTTTAGCCATCAGTTTGTGCTCAACTGTCAATGCCATCAGTTGCCTGACAAGACAAGGCAAAACTGACCTGCAGCCTTTTAGAGATCTGCCTGACTGAGTGCTGCACAATCTCTCTTGCGCCAAGGCCTGTGTACCATAGCTTGTTGCCCACCTGGCTCCGGAACCAGTTTGGATAGGCTGTGCGCAGGGAGTGAAAGTCCAGTGCTGCTTTGGCATCCACACCAATGCCCAAGTAGTTGTTCATGGCCTTGTGCTCAGCCTGCAAGCACAATCTTGTTTTTGGCATGTTTGTTGCAAGTGGAACCCAGATCTTTTGATACTTTTCTAGGAGGACAGGGCACACGTACATAACTTCCCTAACCAATCTGCAAGTGTTCAATTTCAATGACAGCATCGATCGGTGCAGTCCTACGATCCCTGCATGTTGCACATTGAGCCCAATTGCACACATACCAAGCTGCTTCACCCCTGCTGTTGCATGGGTCATAGACCCAGCACTGCTAGTGTGTGCAGTGGTTGCTTGATACCCTGCTGATTGGACCTGCTGCTATGGCAATCCATCTGGCCTGTCACTCAGACTGGGTGTATGCATGTGTTGGTGCTCAATGGCTTCAAGATGGAAGCCTATCAACAGGGCGTATGTAAGCCTGTGGGTAGACTTCCTCTATGAGCCTTGTAGCATGCATCTGCACACACCTGTCACACATGTCTGTGGAGGGCAGCAAAAGGTCCTGGACACTGACGCGATGTGTTCAGCAGATTTTGTATTGGACCAGTGTAGGTCAACCACATCCTTGTAACACATGAGCAAGCAAGCAGCTGCAAATGTCCAGGGCTGTTCCTTGTGTGGTCATGCTGCTTTACACAGATGAGCTTGATGACACTCAGTCGGAGTGTTCCACTGATCTATTCAAGGGCATTGAAATAGCTTGGCATATGAGCAGGTGAGCGGCTGCCAATGTCCACAGCTGTTGCTGCATGCAAAACAGCCCCTAAATTGCTGAGTCAGTAGGTGCACTGGCGCATGTCACGTGTTCAAACAATGCGGTGCAAACGGCATCAACACTCAGTGAACCACCAAACTTGAGTGAACTAGCAACACTACGTAGAACACCAACACCGAGTGAAATTAAGCAGCCAGGTTGCTTTCCTCTGTCACAAGGGGCAGCAGCTCAATGACGCTACACTGCCATTGATGCTGTTGATACGGTGATGCAGTGATCTCTTGATGTAAGAACACTCAAGACAAGGACAGTGTTACTGCAGCAACAGCGCATTCAAATGGAAGCAATTTGGAATTGTTCTGTAGAGGTCTGACAGACCGCAACAAGGCCAAACTGACAGCTTACTTAAGCGGAGTCGCTGCAAAAATTGTGTGCTGGACCAGTCTGTAACCTCAGAAGGTAGCGTGTGATAATGCATTCATCCAGACGTGCTTTCCAGCACCGTCAGATGCCAGATATCTGTCCTGTGAGCTCCAGTCAGAACATTTAGTATCACTGCCTGATTCAGCCTTGCAACAAGCATCAAAGTGGAAGCTTTGTCAACAGGAATGCGGTAAGAAGTCAAGGTCTGTCCAAGCAACATATCCCAAATGCTCAAAACTGCCCAGCTCAGTCAAACGCTGATAAGAGTTTGAACGAGTCGTTAGATTTTTGAAATGTCAAAGGCTTGGCTGCCGTAAACATCTCGGAAAACTAAGGACTCTCCCAAATTCTTGTGAGCGTTTGACTGAGCTGGACAGTTTGAACATTTGGCACATTCTGCTTGGACAGAGTCAGACTGGTTAAAGCATTGCAGGAACTGATCATTGCATCTTGGTTGCAGATGCACTTCTGAGTGAGGGCGACATACTGTAAGAAAACTTTTCAAGGTAAAAAATGCATATGAGTACAACCCTTTCTCTTTGTAATAGTCGACGTGCAGACCTTCTCAATGTAAGGAATGCAATTTGGTACCCAATTACTGCATTCTGACTGCAGTAGCACCTCTGAGTATGGACTACTCGGTACAAGGACAGTTTTCATGGGAACCAAAGCACTCGGTACAAAGAGAAGTTACTGCAGATTTGTCAGTGGAACAGTGCAGTGAAGTCACCTTGCCAGAGCCTCCCTTGTTGCCCTGCATCTTGCTGGCAGTCCTCTGCAGCTGACTTTGGCCTGATTTCTTGCCAGGCGGAGCCTGAGGGGCAACCTGGATGTCCCACCTGCACCATGACATAGGGCACTCTTTGACCAAGGAGTTGCAGCAAAAATTCAGTATATCGCAGAGTGTGTGTTGTTGCTGCCGTGTAGACAAGATGAACCTCTTGTGGCATCAGCGGCTTCATGTTTCCATGCAGCGCTTGAAGGCCCACCTGATGCATGCCAAGTTTGGTAAATTGAAAAAGTTGGGTTTCTGAAGCACTTTCATGCAGTTGCTACCAGCAAGTGTTTGCGTAGAAAAGGTACACTGACGTGGAAGACTCCCAGACCAGGGGGTGAGAACATGGCTGACCTGTCCAAGAGGGCCACAGTGCTTTGCTCAATGTCCTGCAGCACAGCTGACAGCCCCCTGCTGTGAAAGGCCCCCAGCCCTGCCCCCCAGTTCAGGCATCGCGCCAGGTCATTGCCAGTACCCAGAGGCAATAATGCTATGGCAGGCGGAACCCACTGCTCATCATTCATTTCTGCCTGCAGATCAGCAGTGGGCTATTGTGGCATGCCGCAATGACATAGACATGAAGCCTTCAGACAGCGGGCCAGGTCACTGCTGTTGCCCAGGGGCAATGACGCTATGGTAGGAGGAACCCACTGCTCATCATCTACGTCCGCTATGGCAAGGAGCAATACATTCTGATGTTCGTGCAGGCTCATGCCAACTTCTTCATTTGCTGACTTTGATACTAGCAATAGCTCTAAGCATTCAAAAGCACACAGATGGAGCGTAGGTTTTACAGTGCGTATGAAGCTTACACCCAGATACAATGAAACAGTACTCACTGCACACAGAATTGTACCAATGCTTCTGAAAAGCAGCAGACAAAAGCAGGAATGTGATATGTACCATCATGAGGTGAATGCAGGAGGGGATGTATGCAACATTGCCATCACCATTGCTGACAAGCAGTCTGAGGTTGGTCAAGCCGCCAAACAGCTTGTCGTTGACAACACGCAGGTGCTACACGCATAAGCAAGAAGACAAATGCATCTTCACTCGGTCAATGCAAGAAAAGATCTAAGTGACTGTGCCATCCCCACTGATCAAGCGAAGGTGTTCAAATGATGTGCCAAGAAACGGTATGCAAGCAGGCAGTGTGTACCTTCATGCGGTCAATGCAGGAGAGGATCCATGCTACAGTGCCATCACCACCAATGACAAGCAGTCTGAGGTTGGCCAGACCGCCAAACAGCTTCAAGGCCTGCTCTGGGCTCTCTCTGGGAAGCTCCACCACCTACAAGGAAGGCAGATGTTGACTCAAACCATGCCTTTCCTTTCAAGGCAATCATGCCGTTTGGGCAGTCAGTCAAGTGTGCAGCAGTGCTAAACAAGGCATCCATGCAGTACTGCATGTGACAGCATGACACCTGACAGGAGCAATGATGACTGCGACAACTCCATGGAGCACCAGGATGACATGCAAGAAGAACTTTCACTTTGATCACAGCCTCAGCTCAAGCAGTTACAAGCAACATGCTGTTTCAACAGTCTTATGGCAGCCATAGAGAACAGCTCATGCTCTCTTTGATGTACAGTGCGCCTGAAGCCCTGCAAGTAAGTGGATGAGTGTTGTAAATGTTGTGTCAGCCAATGCTTGTGTGCTACTTGCACTCATGACGGGCCTATGCAATGGCTGCACACATCGACGTCAACAAAACCATTGCTGAAGTCCTGAAACTGGTGCTGGTCTCAGATATCTGCAAGAGGATGAGCAGGTGCTGAGACATGTGCTTGCAAGATAGACTCATGGACAGGAAGGCTCTCGGCAAGGGTTGAGCTGGTGCTAATGTACTTGAAACATGTACCTGCATTAGTAATTTGCATAAACTGCAATCACAGCCTCATTGCATCAACCCTAAGAGGACCCAAAGGTGAGGCTATTTGTTACTAGGCAGGATACCTGCAAGGGGTTGAGGAGGCGCAGAAACTTGCGGCGCAGGGTATGGCCCAGCATAGGCCCGCTCTTGGTGTTGACAAACACGAGCAGGGGCTTGGTGCGTGTGGGCATGTGCTCAATGCGGTAGTCCTGCCACTGCAGCTCTGAAGGACCCCACCACGTGCTGCGCCTCTGACTACCGGACACCGCCTGATTGCGACACAAGCGAAAAGAGTCAGGCTCGCTTGCAAGCCCTTGCAATGCTGTCCATCCCATTTGTACAAGGAAACTATGCTGCATCACAAACAGTAAGGTGTGTTGCCATCTCAAATGCCGTTTATCGCCTGAATGACATGAAATGGAATATGGTCAGGCCCTCTGTCAATTTTGCAGCCAAGATCATGCAAGGACGCAGCAATGGTCCTCTGAGTGCTAGTAATATCCTGAGTACCATACATTGGAATAAGACTCAGTTGCAAGCAGCTTGTTTCACGAGTCATTACAGGCAGCAGCATTTTCACGCGATGCAAAGCAGAGACCTGCTAGGCTTGTCAATGCCTGCGACAGCTGTGTGGCCGCTCATGCTTTGAGCCTGAAACAACCTCAGGTGTTGATGCAATGTTTGCACATGCCTACAAGGTGCAAGACGCAGAGTCCTGTTGAGCTTGGCATGTTTCAGACTGATTTAGCAGTAATGCAAGACCAGCATACCTGCTGATGTGTCAGCTCTGTTGCCTCTGCAGCTTTGCTGTCATCAGCAGCTGAACTGGCTGACGTTTCTCCTTGGCTGGCATCAGGTTCTGCAGCCTTTGCAGCTCCTTTGCTCTTTGAGCTCTTTCCTTTCCTCTTCTTGGGCAAGCTGAACAGTGACTTTGCTCTGCTGGTCCAGCTTGCACTGGGATACAGCTTTGTACAAGTAGGCGGAAGCACCAGGCGCCTGCATGTACCAACATCAGTAATCTCATCTAGAAATAAGATGTGATGCCTCGGCAAGTTGTATCTGTGAGAAGCAGTCCTTGATTGTGTTCTCCTCGGTCTCTATGTTGTACAATTGACTACTGTGCTCTCAATATTACTACATTGCTGTAAGGGCAAGGTGAAAACAGCACACAGATGCTTTAAGCTCTGAAAGTGATATGTGAACAAACAGCTACTGTTGCCATATCGAGTGTGTCCCACAAAGCTGAGAAAGTACATCAGATTACATCTTAAGTCAGCAGAACGTACTTGTGGTGGCCCAAGTGGCAAGTGTCAAGGTGCTCCACGTCCACAGCACGGTCCAAATCATGCGCTGGCAAGTTGGCAGCCTCAGCTTCAGCCAAAGCGTCTTGCCCACCAGACACAACAGAGCTCAGCATGGATAACAACGCCCCAAAACTGCCTGTGCGCCTCTCTGCCCTCAGCCTGCCTGCATTTGAGACGAACAAGCACATTAGAATGAAGATAGCAAAATGATAAGAAGACAAGCATGAGCGGTGAGAGAAAAGAAGAATGCAGCCTCAGCTTCAGCCACAGCGTATTGCCCGCCAGACACAACAGAGCTCAGCACTGACAGCAGCGCCCCAAAAGGGCTTGTGCGCCTCTCTGCTCTGAGCCTGCCTGCATTCCATACAAGCAAGCGCATAGAGCATGCAAAAGCTCCCAGACTGTCACGATGCAATCATCATTCAGATCACTGATGCAAAGTTGCAGAGCATGGCACCAATGCCGATTGCATCTTTAAGGTGTGACAATCCACATTGTGCGGTTGTGTGATCTGAAAAATGCATGAAGTAGCAGCAACTCTTAGAACAGCACACAGCAGCAGCGAGCAGCATTCAAGATTGCAGAGGGCTGTGCATGATGCTGCAAGTATTGTACACACCTGCAATGAGCTGCTGTGTGTTGCCAAAAGAGGCGCTGCGGGAGACAGCAGGAGAGACGGTGGATGAGGCCTGCAAGCCGTCTACAAGCATCCCTCGTGCATCAGCCTCCACACTCCGTTGTCGCTTGTGCTTCCTGCAACGCCAGGCATTACACATCTTGTCAAAACACCCCCAACATGCACAGCCGACATGTCAGTGGCTGTCGCTTGTGCTTCTTGTGACGCCGAGCTGTTGAGGGTGGGCCTGTGGCCAACATGTGCACAAGACGCGCAGACGACAGGACAGGGGCTGACAGCAAAAGTTGCCAAAGTTGCTGTGAACATAGATCTATGACAGAAGTGAAGAAGCCCCTCTTCCAGCAGCAGGTGTAGCCTGGTCACTATGATGACTCAACATTCTGAGCCAATTGCGAAAAAAGTCAAAGCTCACTGGATGCAGGTAGCAGCCTGGCCCAACAGGTAAAGTGGCCAGCATTCTGACCATCAGCCTTGTTTCAAGGACAAATTTGCAAAGACAGCAAATGCCTGCGCGCTGAGGTTCAGCAAATGGTCACCTTTTCAGCAAGTCCTCTTGCATGCCAAACCCATTCTGCTGAACCTCCTGGCCAGCCAGAACTGCAGCTCTGCTGTCCAAGCTCTTGCTCCTGTGACGCTTGAAGGCCTGCTGTGCAGCTGCACTGCTGTCACCAGACATGCTGCTGGCCGGCTGCTGATGCTGATCCACAGCACTGCTCTGCCTCCTGCTGGAGCAATCGCTTGCACTGCTGCTTAGGAGGCCTGGATGCAGCTCTTGATAGCAGTGCATGTGGCACACTGCTGGGCACCAGGAACAGCACCACATGGGCTCAACAGAAAACATGTCCAGCCCACAAGGCTGCCGGCAGTAGAGACAAACTTGCACTGGGGGCTTCGCAGTCTCATGCTCCTGCAGAGAATGAGACACTGTGAGCGTTGTCTCCTGCTAGAGCAGTCCCTTGCAGTGCTGCTCAGGAGGCCTGTGACACAAGTCAAGAAGAGTGGGTGCTGGGCAGCTTTGGGTTAGCGTTTGTGGTCTGCAGCTGGTGCATAGAGGCACATGTAGTCCAGTTGCTTTTGTGCACATCTTGAGCACAGAGCAAAGTGAGTGTCAGCTTCTGTTGCTAGGCCTCTTCACAGCCGCAAGATGCAAGCTGCGGCTGCTGCAAAAACAGACTGCATCAGTCAAAGCTTGACATAACAAGGCGTGTTCAAGCCTTGCTCAGATTCATATTGGGCAGTCAAGGCCAGATTGAAAACAATACAGCAGGCTTAATCTGCAGCTGCAGACCCTTAGAGCCAGTACATAACACAGCATTGTACCAGAAACATCAGCATGAGGCACTTGAGTGACCCCCTAAGGCACTGCTCAGGCAAGCATGGTGCCATGCGTACAGAACACAGGTCTGTCACCTGACTCTCGATCAGGACAGTGCCTGCTGCTTTCCATGTATGGAGAACTTTGTCAGCAGACAAAGCAATGGGTCGGCAGTCATCGGGGACATGGCGCGCACAGCTCTCGTGTGCGATGATGCCGCATACCTCACAGCACGACCCACGCTGCAATGCACATTCACATTTGTTCCATTGTTATCTGCTGCTCACGAACAGCTTGTGCAGCAAGTGAGCACAGGAGCAAGCTCGCTACAGGCCTGATATATGGACAAAACACAAGTCATGCTACAGATTGATAGCAAGCATGCTTCATGTGCGCTGGTAGACAACAGTCTGCTGACGAACACGTGCAGAAGCACGTGTGAACTTTTCAGTAGCATGACATCACGCCAATTTCAAATGCCACACCTGAAAGAGGTTGTTTGGCTCCACACGTTCAAAGCACACTGCACATAGGAGTGGTGCCATGAGCTCATGGTCCCCCAGTCGAAAATACGCATGAGGAGCAGCAGGATAATGTGCAGGGTCTGCTTTGCGCACTGCAGCAGCTCCAGCTGATGCTGCTGCTACCATCAAGCTGCCGTGGCGTGATCTGTACCACCTGTATAGATTAGAGAATACAAGTCAGGGCTTTAGCGGGTGCATTTGCTGCTCACAGCACAAGGCGTCAGCTTACTTGGTCACACGAAGGCAAGTCGTGACTGTCATGACTATGGCTAGGAGGGTGACCGCCGCAATCGCCGCAAAAATGGTCATGGGAGACCACTTGTTGTTGCAGTCGTTCAGGGCCAGTATTGGCTTGGTAGAGCAGATGTCTTGTCCCAAGATGGCGCAAAACTTCTGTTGAATCTTGTTGATGATTCCAAGCCATGAGACCAGCGCCGGATGCTCACAACTCAGCGGAACAGCCCACCCTCCCTGACGAAACTGCTGAAACATATCGACTTAAACACAGTCCGCCGCGCTGCGTCCGTTTGAGTGGTCGCGCTTCTGGTGCATGAGTACAAGAATTCGCCGGTGCAGTCACTGTGCCAGGCTGCAGACGCCGCGAGCCACAAAGTGATTTGACTTCGGTCAAGCTGGTCAATGCCGCACTTGCGATCTGGTGCCGATCTGACCCAGCTCGCTGTGCGCCGCTTTCGAGCACAAACACACCAACGCCCTGTGCCAAGCCTTCCGTGTGCGCCGATGGGAGATCGCACAAGTCAAGCCAAAGAAGGGTGCGTCGGACAGCAACCTGCGCTGCTGAGCAATGCTGCGTATCTGCGATTTGCGACTTTTAGTATCCTTGCAACTTCAAAGCCTTGCTCAAAGCACAGCTTGTCTTTGCGACAGCCACTCGCGATAGCGACAGACAATAGGGCTTCTTGGTGTTGATGTGTCAGACATCACGTCGTGTGTGCTCCCTACACCCTGAAACATGTCGTTGTGAATCTCTCGTAACAGAGCATGTCAAGTTGCGTGCCTGTGAAGGCGCGCTGCACGGTGCACGTCACACTAGAGCTTTGTAATGTCAGCTGCAGCGTTGGCGCTAGCAGTCTACCCCTGCATTCATGACGCTGTCAAGCTCAGTGTCGCTAGCTGTGCAGCCAAATAACAACGCAGGCAGCACTGTTGTGAGGATTGCTTGTCGAGCTTTGCCTTGCTAGTTAATGGCGATGGGAAGCAGCAAGCAGGATGTCAGGCGCTTGCACCACCAAGTTGCTGACTTAAGAGCAGAGCTGGCTGTCAGTGAGCGTCTGCGTATTGCTATGCAGTCAAGCATCACTCAAACAGGTGAACCGTAGGGTCAAATGCCTGTGCTGGTTGTGCTGTTCAATTACATGTGCTGATCAAGCTCCTTACACATGTCCCATTGCAGCTGGCAAGAAGGGGCAGCAAGCGCAGGTGTTGGCCATTTCTGCTCTTCTGATGAGGTACATTTCTTGCATACAGAACACGAGTGGCAGCCAGCATATGCTTCGCCTGATGCAGCTTTTGTGCAGTTGCTTACTTGACTTGGCTATAGCAGACCTGTAATAACAAAGTTCTGCCTTTAGGCTGGATGAGGAGCTCAGGAGGCTCAAGCAGAATCGGCTTGCTCAAGAAAAAACTGTGGCTGCAGTTGAAGTGGAGCTCAAGAACAGTCAGGGAGTCTGTGAGGTAAAGAGCTTGCATGCACAAATGCTGTTGTGCACCTCTCTCACTGATGTTGGTCTTGCAATTTCAAATGCCTTGCATACCGTAAAGCAGCTTTGTGTTCAGGTAAGTCGTACACCTGCACTTAGCAGCACATCATGACAACAACAGTTGTGCCAGATGGAGCATTCATGCCTGTCATGCAGGAGATGCTTCAGGACAAGCAGTCGCTCATTCATCAGAGCGAGCTGCAGCTTTCTCAAGTGGCCTCGCAGCTTCAGTGGACTCAGCAGCAACACCAGCAATGCATGCAGCAGCAGCAGCTCAAGCACAAAGCACAGGTCAGGCATGCAGTCACCTGCCATGTCAAGTCGTATTGCTTGTGAGCTTGCAGAATGATTGACGTAAGCATGGAAGAATCTGGCGAGCTTTCAGCTTGTCCAGCTCAAGCTGCACATATACCTTCATATGGTCATACTGGATTGATCAGAGCGCTACAGGTATTGCTCTATGAGGGCAACCATCCTTCCAAAGACTTTACGAGTGCAGGTGGCGGAGCTGCAAGATAAGCTCCAGCATATGATGCACTCGGCTCAAGCTGAAGCCTGCGCGCAGGTCCTGCAAGACACAGCTTATCTGCAGGACAAGCTTTGCAAGGCGCAGCACATCTGCAAGTGAGTGAGTTGCAGCTTTGTTTATTCAGCTTGCTGAGGCCTGCATCAAGTCAATAGCTTCAAGAGCATTGAGAATGCGCTTTACAAGCTTCTCATTGCAGCATAGATACCTGGCCTTCAAAATCATATCAAGTCGTAGTAATCTGCTTCAGATTTGGAAACCATAACGGCGTTGGGATGCACTTTAGCAGCATACTACTTGCTGTTTACTGGCATCAAAGCCAGCTTGTCATTGATGCATTCTCGTCCTGTGGCTCCTCCCCTTGACATCTCCATATATATTTCTCAAGTGGCACAGTCCATTACATATGTGCATGCAGGGACAGGCATCTTCAGACAGCAGACTTGCAGGCCTCCCTGCAGCGCGCCCAGCAGCACATTCTGGACCTGCAGGAGCAGCAGGACTTGGACCTCAAGGCTTGCAAGCATGACCACGCCAATGACACAGTGCGCCTGCGTATGCAGTGCTTTGCTCAGGAGACAGAGCTGGCACAGATCAGGCAAGTCCCTGCTTGCCTTGCATGCCGTACTGCCCCTTGCAAGCAGCATTTGCCTGCGGCCGCAAGATTGCTAGCTGCTGATTCACATTGGACGCCAACTGTACAATGCATCTTGAGCAGGGTGGATTTATTGCTCAGTCAAGGCCACAGCTTTTGGCCTGATCTCAGCAACCACAGGTTTGCATGATTCTGGCAGTTCAGGAAGTGACATGCCAAACTGCAATTGAAGCCTGCAAGCAATGCAGTAGTCATGAGTTTGGCTCAAGTGTCGACTTGCCCTTCATGCCACACAGCACACGTCGGTGTCACTCTGTAGTCCAAAAATAAACGATGTGTGTCCTGTAATGATGTACAGGCAGTTGCACTTGAATGAGCTGAAGTTGTTGAGGCAGCAGCTTCAAGGCAAAGAGGCAGAGGTGACCAGACTGCACGATGAGGCAAGCAATTCCTGCTGCACAGCTGAGCAGGAACATACTCACAAGCTGACTATGCTTGAGACAATGCACAAGGAGGTACAGCAGCAAATGAGGGAGCAATATGCAGCTGAAGTTGCTGAGATACATCGCAAGCATGAGCAACAGGTAACGCTTACATTGTCAACACCAGACCTTCCAACTCCTCAACATTTGCTTGGCAAGCTTGATGTCTGTGCCTTGAAGCATAGGATTGCAAGCATTATTGTCTCTCAAAACATGGGTATATTGTTTACA
Organism: Trebouxia sp. TZW2008; assembly: GCA_002118135.1. Lineage (NCBI taxonomy): Eukaryota > Viridiplantae > Chlorophyta > Trebouxiophyceae > Trebouxiales > Trebouxiaceae > Trebouxia > Trebouxia sp. TZW2008. The sequence continues at coordinate 77,129 of BDIU01000043.1, read as the reverse complement.
ATGGTGAATTTGTTGTGGCAAAGATATTGCACAGAGTATCTACGTGTGGCCTCTTACATCTTCTTGTCCTGCCTTGCAGATAGCATTGATGGCATCAGACCAGGAAAGTGAGCTGCAAGTTGCCTCTCACAGTCTACAGGAGCAGCTACAGCAGGTTACATCTGACCTGAATACACAAGCCCTGCTGACCCAACAGCAGGCGGCATGCCTTGAAAGGTGCAAAGCAGACAGGCAGCAGCTGAAGCAGGAGTCTAGCCAGCACCAGTCAGCTGTTCAAAGCTTGCAGACTCGCTTGACGGAGCTGCAGACAGTGCACTTGCGCCTGCTGAAACAGCAGAAGGCAAGCGGCTGGCGCTTGGCTCAGCTGCATCATTGGAAGTACAGTGCTTGCAGACAGCTACGGCGCATTGTGAAAGCATGGGCAATCAAGGCATGTGGAAGAGGGAGCCTCAACCCTGGTATGCTGTCTGACTCTTGCATCATGAAGCAAACCCCACTGCAGCAGGATAGCTCGCTTGCACATTGCCTGCACTATAAAGCACCCATTCTCTGCGGCATTTCCTGCGGGCAACACCCAAGACTTTGCACATTTCATGCAAGTGTGTTCTGCACTTACACTAAGTTGCCATGATAGCTCGCCAATGGTTGTATGTGGTCCTGCCATGCTGCAGGATGGTCAGGCATACACAGTCAGACCTCAACATCACCTGCACTGCTTGGCTTTGAATCAGACACACCGCCTACCTCCAGCCTGGCAAGCAAGGCACAGCCTGTTGGGATCAAAAGTAACAGGGCAGACAGGTATCTGCCTGTGAGTGAACGTTTCAGGTGGCAACCTGTGCATCTGAGTAGCAGGCACAGTGCTGAGCAGCCTGCAGACATAAAGGCTGTGCAGAAGCTGCTTCAGCAACTGCAGCCTGAGCTGGCTAGCACACGCCAGCAGCGCCCAGCAAGTGCTGCGCCGCAGCTCCAAGGCATCGGCTCCTACAGACGCAGAAGCAGTGCCACTGCCTCAAGGCCTGCCACTGCTTTGGCAAGTAAATCCATCAGACTGCTCTCCAGCAGCTCGCCCCTGACACCTTCCCTGTCAAGCTGCACAGCGCCTCTCAAACAGTGCAGCCCTTACAGTTCAGCAGAGCCTGCAGCTTCTCAGCTTGGGAAAGACGACTCTTGCAAGCACTGCGGCTACGTCCCTTGCAGCTCAACTCCACTGTTGTCTAGTGGAGCTGAGACTGGTCAGCAGAGATTAGCTGCTGCAGGCAGCAACCAGGCCTCAATCCAGGACCCTAGCCATGTCTGCAGCGTGCCACGCAGCTTCCTACAGCTTCTGCAGTTGAGTCAGTCTCCATGTTCTTCAGAGGAGAGTGACTACAGTATCCCCACCATGCCTGCACAGGCTCTGCTACAGCCTACTGGCAACCATGTCAGTCATCGCTTTGCGGTGCCTCAGGATTCAGGTGCTCCATCTGATGCATTTTCAGCACCTCAGAAGGCTAGTGGAGCGGGGCAGAGTGCAGCACATATCAAGCCCGGAAGTTCAGCAAATGCAGCTGTCCAGACTGATCATGATGGCCTTATAGGCACAGCTCAGACGCACCAAGATGTGTCTGCTGATGTAGCAGGGTTTGTGTCCCCAGAGAGCACATTTCTGCAGTTGCTGAATGATGCAGATGGTGGCGATGGACTCTATAGTGCCTCAAGTGCAGTCCAACCAGGCCCGTCTGCACAACAAGGGCAGCCAGCTGTGGCCCTAGTTGCCAGCAGGGGTCATGCAGCTCCCCCTTTTCGAGATGAACAGCGCCCGCCAGTACCTGCTGCTGCACCACTGCATCAAGCAGCTGGAGCTGAGACAGGACACCCATCTTGGCCACCTCAGGCTGGGACTGGGACCACATCTGTGGCAAAGCAGCAGCTGTTACAGCTCACAGCAACCACAGCTGAGGCACAGCGGCAGCTGTCAGGACTTGACAAGGCCACAGCTGTGGCAGAAGACTATATGTCAATGCACAAAGCAGCCAGGGCCGCAGGTCAGGGCGACAAACAAATGTGTGTCGGTGGAGTCCGTGCAGTGGCATCTTTCCTGCCTAGTCAAGTCAGTATTGGTCATGCAGCAGATAGAGCAGCGTTGAGTGCGCACGTCAAGAAGGCAAATAATGCACAGGTCAATGCTATTGTTGCTGACAGCCATCAGAGTCTCAGGCCTCGGTCACAGATGAATCGGGAGTTCACGTGTCACAATCCCCCCTCTCTGCTTGTCAAACTCAAGTCCCCAAGCAATGTGTCATATACAGCACCTCAGTCTCCAGTTGTACAGCAGTCAGCAGTGGTGTCAGCAAACATCTCAGCAGGTGCAGCCTTGCCTGCAGCCTTGCCTCGCATGCAAAGTCTCCCTACTGAGGATGTTGGCTTGATCAGCAGCATTGGCATAGGGAACAGCCGAAACCCAAACCACAGCACCAGCACATCTGACAGTGGCAGACTCTTGAGCAGCATCACTCTGTCGTGTAATGAACAAAGCACTGAGCAGAAATCCAGTCTTCGCTTGCTGCCATCTGCTCAAATTGGGCGCTCTGCAAGCGGAGGCAGCAATGCAAGCAGCAGCAGCAATGGAAGCGGAAGCAGCGGTGCAGTGGAGAGCTGCCAAAACGCAGTGCTTCCATCAGCCATGCAGAGGCAGCCCAGCAGCATTGATCTTGGGGTGCTGCAGCCTCACAGCGCTGACATTAGGGCATTGCAGCCCGGCGACGGTGATCTGAGGGTGTTGCAGCCCAGCACAGCCATTGGCAGCACATGTGACCACACTACAGAGACACTGTTGCTGGATATGTGTGACCGCACCACAGAGACAGAGACACTGCTATTGAACAGCTGGCAGCAAGTCAACACATCACACACATGCTGTGACACTGCGTCGTCGCAGCAGGTGACCTCAGCACAGTCATGCTATGCGAGGCCATCAGCAGCCTTGCTGTCGCCTCAGCAGCGTCAGATGCTGGCAAGGAGGTATGGAAAGGAGGCAGACAGTGCAGCGTGGCTTCTGATGGCAGCAGACGACAGTGACAGTGAAGGAGACGGCAGCGTGAGTGATGCTAGCAACCTGCGGCCATCCTCTGTTGGACGGTGTCGAGTCAACTCAGGACGGCGTGGCAAGGTGATGCCCTGACATGCACCATGCATTCCATACATGCACCATGCATTCCGTACATGCACCATGCATTCCGTACATGCACCATGCATTCTGTACATGCACCATGCGCTTTGAGCATTCTGTATGCACCTAATCAGGTCTGAGAACCTCATCAGCAAGCGTGCAAATGAGGATGTTAATGTCGTTGATGCCAAGGATGGGCATGACTGTCTTTGAACAGATATGGACTGACGCTGCTGGAACGTCTGGAACATGCCACAAGCTGTTACTGTAGCCGCTGGCATTCAATGCATCATGCCATGCTGAAAAGCTCTGAAAAGTGTAGATTTGTCTATCGCAATGATGCGTATTACTTGCTGCCTGGCTAATGTCAGTACTCGGATGTAGTGGAACATAAATGCAAATCAGTTTTCTGTGATTCAACCCATTGTCTGTCATGCAGAAGAGGGATGTGTCAGCCGTCAACCAGCATCTGTCCTTTCAAGCTTCCCTGTCACCAGCCCATCCCTTATCTCACTGAGCTTCAGCTTTGAGGTCCTTTGTTGAAGCGCATTGGTCCAACTTTGTAGTGATAACTGCTAAGTAGACAAACTGTACAACCATATATGATTTGTGTGCACACTGTTGGCTTTGTGTCTACGCTGTGCGGCAAGTGTACTTGACAAGCTTTCTAATATTGCTTGAAGGCTTATGCAGAAGCACAGTGCACTCTATGCTGTATGCTAAATATAAACAGCGTGGCTCTTTCCCATAGCAGTCTATGCTAGCTTGACATGACAAAAGCAACTACACTGTGGTCAGCTGCTGCTGATCAACTTCTTCAAACAGCCTTTTACTGATCTCAGCCATCACTTGGTGAGGCATGTGGACAAACATTGCTGTTCAACCCAGAATCAGCTTTGCCTGAATATCACTCTGAAGAATTGCCGAAGTACGTCCAAGTCAGCGCCATGGGCCAGCAGAAGAGCCCAGCAGCAATGGGTGCTGATGGAGATGGCTGACCAAGCTTAAGGGGTAAGAAGGGGCAACAAAATCATTGTGTTTGACAGCCTTCAGCTTGATTTTTTAGGTCACACATCTGATGTGTTCTGTCTTTGCCAGAATGTGCTAAGCCTCACATTTAAGCACATGCAGCGCAATGCTGTACTCAAACAACTTCCGCTGCGTCGTTGGGAGATTGCAGCACAGATTCACCTACTTCTTTCAGCATCTAGACAAGCTCAGTTGGAGACATGTCACAGGGTGTTTGTGACTACTACACAGATTCACCAAATGTAGTTGGTTGAGGTGTTAGTCTCACTGTTACTAACCCGTTAAAGGCGGCAAAAACGTAAGGCAGTCATCAGCGATTAAATTCAAATCCGGCCGAAATCCCTTTTGTGCTGTTCATTAGCCTCTTACAGACGAGCAGGTCGTAATCCGTTTGTCGCTTTTGCGCGCCCGGGGCATCACCTCTGTGCAGTGCCCGGGCGTTGCAGCAAGTCTGTTGCAAGTATCGTTTCGTGCTCGTACTAAACATATTCGATAGCTTGCCTTGCACGTTGTGTACAGCCGCTTAACGGCGTTACGTCTTTCTGGTGAACCCGACTTGTTTATACTATCGCGCATTGCCTTTTGCGCCCTGTGCTGCGCGCACGAACGTTGCAGAGCCTCTGCGCAGCCTCGCCCGACAGTCGTCGCGGCAAGCACTGAGGGTCGTTATTGGCTTGACAGCGTGTGCCTTTGCGAAGCTCGTTTCGGTCAACTTCCGAAAGCCTCAGGTGCGAGCCTGTCACAGATCCCTGATGTTGCTGCAGTTGACGTCCCTCACTTCCCGGGCGCACTGCCGCGCTACTGCACAGCAAGCGACACGCTCATTGCTCAGACTACTTGCACAATGTCGTATTGCCAAGTTTGAGCGCGAAATCGCAATAAGCTGCATAGCTATGCCTGCAGTACAGCATAGACTGTCTCAAGATCTGCGAGTAATCTGGCAACGACACGCTGTTTGTTTTCCGCAGGATGGTGAATTTTGGCATGTTTCATCTCTTGGACAGGGCCAGAACTGTTGGCTTCAACGCAGCAATGACCAGTCTTTTGCAGCAGCCATGGGTTGTGTTCAGCTGTCAGATACAGACTGCTGCAGAAAAGCAGCTCAAAGTTTCCACTCTACAGTTTGCCACAGCCGAGGGGGAAGTCTATATCTTTGACTGCATGTCACTTGGCACACAAGCGATTCATGAGCATGGCTTAGCCTGGCTATTGCAAAGCCCCACTGTCAAGAAGATCATGTACAGCAGCGACAACACAGCAATTGCGCTATGGCGACAGCTCAAAGTCCAGATTGATGGCGCAGTCGACCTGCAAATACTGTCAGCAATGCCACAGCAGTGGCCCATTCTCCCTCCAGGCTCCAACAAACCTTTGACAGACGCCATCGCAGGCAACTGGACACCTGCTTCTGTCACAGGCCGGGGTGACAAGCGCCCACACTCCTTCAACAGCTCAATATGCACAGTCAGCGCAGATGCAAGCTTCAAATCTGGCACCAGCGGCCAGGAGTCCCCACAAGCTGTGTTGGACTTCATGCTTGATGACCTGGAAGCAGACGCTATGCAAGGTCCAGACCTGGTGTACTCCTTTGCAAAGGACGCTTCAGCTGGGCAGAAGCCAGACTGTGCGTGGCAGCCTAAGCCACGTGGCAGGTGCAGTAGCATGGGTTCCATGAGCCTGTTGGATTCCATGCAACTGATGGAGCTGCCCATTTTGCCAGGTGGGTTCGTGCTGCAAGATCATGTGCAGCAGCTGCATGCATGCTTCTCAAGCGCTGCTTTTGTGTAGTCAAATTGCAGTCAAGGCGCAGTGCAACTACATTGCAGTGCAGTCAAGCTGCAGCGCAGCCATGTTGCAGTGCATTCACATTGTAGCGCAGTCAACTTGCAGCATAGTCAGCGTGCAGTGCAGTCAACCTGCAGTCTAGTCAGATTGCATTGAAGTTCAAATGTAGTGCAGTCGAAGTGCAATGCAGTGTTTGCAGTTCTCTTGCTTTTCTTGTTGCGCATACCATGGCATGATGCAGCTTTGCATGACATTGTGAGTCTGAGTAAGCTTGGCTGTTGTCACCTCGTTCGTGCTTTGATGCTTGATGAGCTGGCTCAGATCGTGCTTGCACTGTTAAAACGCTCGATGAAACACCTTGCACTGCAGAGGAAGATGGCAGTGTAGCTGAGGAGTACATGGACAACAAAATGGATGACGGTGAGCGCTTCAATTGGCTCAAACGGCCCCTGCCCTCAGATGCACTGGACTACGCCGCTGCAGAAGCCAAGACTATTCTGCGGCTGTACCAACAGGTGTCCAAAGACAGCAAGACAGCTGCCTCAATCATGGACACACAGTCTAGCATCCAAACTGTAGCAGACAATAACGGCCCCTTGTCTCCCTACAAGCAGCAGCAAAGCGACAGAAGAAAGCTACTGTCAGAAAGTAGCAGTGCAAAGCTTTGCCCTGTCCCTGTGCCTGCCAAGCAAGTTTTGAACAGCAGCAGAAAGGCTGGCAGCGATTCAGCTAGCAAGCTTGTCAAAGTCAAAAAGAATAAGTCTTCAAGCTGGAGGATGCCATGTCTGTCATAATTTTGGTACTTGTTTATAACTGTCCAGGCAATGGGTTCAACAGATACTTCTGATGGCCTGACATTGTCTTCAAGCACGTTTTGCTCCGCTGCCTTAGCCTTTGTTGCGTAATAAGCTATGGGGTAAATCTAGTTTGTTTACTGTTTGTATATCAGCTCAGTCTGGCCAGAGGTGAGCATTTTGCAAGATTTGTAGGGGAACTGTGTTGGAGAGATACAGCCGTTCTTTCTTCTGAATAATGATTGACTTGGGTAGCGTTGCACATGAAATCAAGGAGCATAGGGCAAGCATACAGGATGTGCAAGCTGAATGAATTTGTGACCAATTTGTAGGTCTGACATACTTAAAATCCCATGTTGTTCTGCTAGTACGGCTACAATGAACTGTGAATTTTGATCAGCTGTACAGATGGCCTTTAATGCCTGCACCAATTGTAAATAGTGAAACGCTGCTGGTTAAATCAGTTGTTCATCAGCAGAGGCTTTTTGGAACTCTGCCAAAGTGAAATTGGCATGGTCTAAGTCTTCTTGTAGATCTCTATATCTGACCGCCAGATCAAGGAACTCAGGACCAAGCTGCTCAAGCTGATACAGCTTTGCAGTTGCCTGCAGCAGACACGCATCCAACTAAATTCTCAGCAGCAAGCCCATGCTTCTGTTGCTGATGTCATGCTGTAGCAGATAGCACTGCAAAGCACTCTTGCGCTGATGCATGCAAGCTTGCTGAAATGCTGTAAGCAAGGCCAGTGTGTTCTTGCATATGATCTGTGTACAATGTTTACAAAAAACCATGCCCAAGCAGTGCATGTGCAGATAAATTAAACAGTATGCAGCTGCAGAGAATGTGTTACAATCTGATCCTGCATGTCAGCAGCACGCATGCACTGCTGTTGCTGATGTAAGTCCGCATCTCAGCAGCATACATGTGCCTCTGCTGCTGATTTGAAGCTGCACAGCAGGCAGCAACGTAAAGCATTCTGTGCTGATACATGCAAGCTTGCTGGAGTATTGTATGCAAGGACAGGAAAGGCACTTGTGGCATGCTCAAGACAGTCACTGAAATGCGCCTGAATCAAATCTGCATAGCAGACAGCAACCCAATACATTCCCGTGGTATGCATGCCATACAATATGCTGCAGCCAAGGCTATGCATGCAAAGACACCAATGGCAACTGCCAGGATTGCACCTGCTCATCTCTGGCATCCAGTTTCCGCTGTGCTTTTGTGAGGTGGTCATCAATCTTGCGCAGCGCCTGCATTGTCTCACTGGTGTAGGTTGCTGACAGCACCTGTTTCTCAATGACCCTGAGCTTGGAAAAGAGTGTGCGGCTGTGTGCTGACAGCCAAGTCTGCTGTGCTGCATCAGCAGCCTGCACAATTCAGCGAAGTTACTGACTATTGACTGACTGGAAGTTACCAACTCTCCAAAGCTGCCAATTGTTGTTTGACAAATCATTACTAGCAGGCCCTCATACCCCCTCTTTTCCTCCAGCACCTTTGTGCAAATTTCCTGCCAAGGTCCTCCTTGTTTTATTTGTTGCTGGGGTGGATTTGACATAGTCTAACCTTGTTGGCGTTGCACATGCAGTGCTTTGAGCAAACTTGGTATCTGATTGCACAGGGAAGCCTGCAGTCTGCTTGCCTCAACATAGCTAGTTTGTCTGCCAGTGATCAATTGCGGGCAGCTTTTGAGCGACATTGTGCTTTTGCTAGCCCAGTCATGGATGCAGTTTGCAATGCTGTCACACAATGGCAAGTCCAGATGCACTCAGTTGACTTCTTCAAGTCTCGGAGCGCTGGCAAGACATGCCCCTCATGTCAATCTTTACAGCTGATATGTTACTGCTCTCTAGCCTGCTGTCGGCACTGGCTTTTGTGTATGCAGTGTCTCAGGTAATCTCGCACATGTGAAAGTTTGCTGCAGAGGGCTTACATGCAAAGATGGCTCCATTGGCATGGCAAGTCTGCTATGCTGCTGTGTGACACCACAGCAAAGCTGGTAGAATCTTTTTCTCAGCAGACATTTCAGCTCCCACGGCACTTGCCCCCATGTGCGTGCAAACTGCTAGCAAATGGATGCTTCATGCAGCATGCATGCAGCTGGGGCAGCATGCATGCAGCTCGGACAGCATGCACAGCTGGACAGCTGACACAGCTGCCGTTCATCACTGTTGAGTCAACAAGCATGCAGCGTTGTGCATGGAGATGTGTTCCAACTTGTGTCACTGTGGTAGGGTCACAGGTGTATGCTGCCCTGCTGACAAGGGCTGCTCGCCTGCTGTTGATGCAGCAAACAATGATGTACCTGCTGATGACCCAGCATGTGACTGCTGATGAGCTCTGTGAGGCTGTTTAGCACTTGCTGCAGAATCTGAAGGTAGGCTTGACTGGCGTGCTGTTGCTGCTGCCACTGCTGCATCAGTTCCAGCTGGCCGCTTTTGGTTGCAGCTACCTGTGCTGCTATGTGCTGCGGAAGGGTTGATGTAGGACCTGCATGAGATGAAAGACACGTGAAGTTGTTATGATCGAAATCAGCATGAGCTACACAAGGCGCATATGCTGAAGGTATTTGCAAATGTGATGCAGAGCATAGTAATGACACATGATATGAATACACACACAAGTAGCATGTTAGGTCGAATCAGTTAGTGCCTAGCCCAAATGAAGCTGCCCTAGCTTTGACTCTGAACATTTGTCTTGTGCGCTTCAATAGTAGGCGCTGAAGGACTTTGCAACGTCAAACAAACAGCAATTTTGCTTGCAAGAATGATATGACTGTACAAGATATGGTACAGCACAAGTCCTGCTTCCAGACGTTGCAACCAGGGCAACATATATGGCAATGACGCCGGGCCTGAGATCTTGCCTTGATGCTCGCAGACCTCTGTGAGCCACTGGGCTTGCGCTTTGATGCGGCACTCCAACTCTGGCAGCAAAGCCTTGCACCCTTTCTGCATAGCAACGCACCTGGTTGCCTGCTAACAGTCGAGTAGTGCCAAAGTCCTAAAGCAGCAAATTAAATCTTTGCTGACCAGCATTTGGAGAATTGCAGAGGGCTTTGCAGTGATTCTTCACGGAGAACAATTCCTGCAATAGCTTGCAATGCTTGCTGACTTTGCTGTGCTGCAAACGTGCTGTTGACACGGTCATGTGCAATGATGTCCAGTGGTCATCCAGTCTGGAGTGACGCACCTGTGCAAGTCCAAGGTCTGGTACATGCGTGCTCAGCAGCTGCTCTGCAGTCACGCCCAGTAGATGGAGAGTTGTGCCTGAGGCTAAACTGTTTGTTTGGGCTGTGCCTGAGCCTGCTGAAATGGTAGGTAGCAGCAGCCGTTGACTGCATTTTGCGACCTGCCAGCATTGGCAACAGAGTCAGGGACAGCAAGCAGAAGCATTCAAGCGTAGACAAGTTCAGGGACAGCAAGCAGAGACATGCAGAAGCCTCACAGTGTCTCACCTGCAGATGGTCATACGCAGCATTGTAGACTTGACGAGCGCATTGAAAGCCTTGTCTCCTAAGTGCCTTTTCTGCAGCCTTGTCATCATCAGCACCAACTGTGCAGGCAAAAGCTTCACTGCACAAGCCTTCCAAGTGCTCCACAAGCGCCTGTTGCTCAAGCGACCTGAATGCAAAGCTTGGTGAGGCTGCAAGTTGACGCTCTGGAAGCAAGGCTAAGCGTACACACCTCAGATGCTCTAGCTTCAGCTGCTTTTTGGTGCCGCTCATGTTGGCTGCGCCTGACAAGCTACCATTCACACATCAAAGCAAGCTTGCAGGAACAGCCTGTGCTCTTGCGCTCGGCAGTGATCACTGACTGATCAAGCTTCTTTCTGCTTGTGCACGTTCTGTGCTGTGAAGGCCATGCTGCGCACAAATCAAGAAGTTGTTCCTCTCACCCGCAAGGCCTCCTGACGCGATGGCGAGCCAGTGTAATATGGACTGCCGTCCGTGCAAGGTGAATTCTGCCAATTACTGCAAGGGTTGCAACTCTTCTTGATAGTGCTGTTCGATGTTCAAACTTTGTAGCGAAAGCTTGGTCAAAGCGCAGCGTCAGCTCTCGCCGACGTCTCTTTCTATGATTGTTGAGAGGATCGCAACGGCCAACTGATGTATGCCGTCGGACCGGGACACTTTGATAGCTAAGTCGGCTGATCTCTGGTGCGTATCATGTCGAGCAGTAGCGAGCTCAGGCTGCGCACACGCACCACATTGGACAACTTGGAGGTCAAGGACCTCTGCAGCCAGTCTCTGATAGGTCTGCAGCGCATCTGTGACCGATGCACAACTCCAGCGGACCTGTGCCTTGTGCTAAAGGAGATTTTGTCAGGCTTGAGTTCTGCTACCACACAAGCCAGACGACTACGTTACAAGTGAGCTTGGCACATCACAGTCCTATGCGAGTCGATGCAAAAGTACAGATCTTCTGCATCATCAAAGGCTGAGTTCACCCGGAGGCTGTGATGCAGAGCTGCAGCAGCAGCTACAGGCCAGAGGGCAGCAGACTGGGTTGGGCCAGCTGTCCCTCAGCTTGTCAAGTATGTCCTGGACAGGATTGGCTATGAAGATCATCAGAGCAATCTGGAGGAACTTGCAGGTGACCAGCAGTATCTGCTTGGGTTCAGCAGCAGCTTGCCACGCCACCATATGTCAAGCCTGCAGAGGCTTATAGCTGTGTCAATGCTATGAAGGGTTGATCAAGGCACTGGCAGTGGCAGCAGTAGCGCACAATGCCAGTCATGGATCTCAGCACAAGGATGACAATTGGTTTGGGAGGCTGATGACAGAACCCATCCTCAGAGCAGCAGCAAGGTGAGGCGCCATGCACATTGATAACCCACATTTAGTCCTCAGAGAGGCAGTGCAACTCATGACAATAGTCATGTAATAATGAAGATGTGATTTGACAATGAGTTGCGCATGATGGCAAACAACTGTCTTGCCCAGACTCATCCCAAGTAACAAACAGCATGCATGCCATATGCTCCAGCTGCACAGGCCAATTGCAGTAGTGATAACGGCGATGAAGGTTGACTTTCTCTTGCATATATTGTTAAGTGTGTGTGGCACAAAGCCTGTCTGCCCAGGCTTGCTTTCAACGTCACAGTAAGGACTTCTGAACGTCAAGTGTCAGAAGTCAGACAGAACAATGTCATTCCAGATATTCCTAGGCCGACCTGCAGGATGTGAAGCACTAATCAGACAAGAAACTGGTGATTGTGTATGCAGTGGTCCTTCCAAGCAGCGTGTTGCAAATGGGTGCACCATGGTGCATGCAGTGCTGACAGCAGTGCTTGAGTGGGCCAACTACCAGCCTGTCATCTCAGCATCTGTTGACTGCCTGCGCATCAGTCTCCATTACCTGAACACAGGTGTGGCTGTAACAGCGACAAGATCGTAGTCTAATACATGCATACTGATTGGGCCCTTTGCCTGTAACATGCCAAGTGGGGCCTCTGTCTCTTCTGTTGGGCAACAAGTGATCATTGCATGTATCTTATTACCTGCTTGTGCTCTTGTGCAAGTTTGTCCTGTCTACGCAGTCTGCTTGTTCCACACCGTAGTACTGTTACCAGGCTGGCTCTTATCCAAGTTAGCTGGACGCATTTGACGATCTTCAGTTGCGACAAACATGAGCAATTTAGTGGTGTTACTGAAATCAGATACTGCTGTGCAGGATTACTTGTACCCAGAGTACCAGAGGTGTTCCTCCCGCTCAAGCAGAGCATAGAGATACTGGGCGCTGGCTTGCAGCCAAAGAGTGCTCAAGCCATTCTTGATCAATGCTTGCAAGGCATCACCCAGAAGGTGACAGCATCTCTTGAGTTGCGACAGTTGTGCTGCCATCTTGCATGCTGTGTTCGCATGAACAAATCACCCATGTATGTGCAAGAGTATTGGTGCTGCAGTTAGTCTAGAAAATTTAATTTCATGACTCTTGTGTACGGCAGACACAGCTTGACGATAACTTCATTGTCTGATCTGCTGTGCTGCACTGTTCAGTTGCATGTTGCCCAACTTGCAGATCCTGTATGGTCCTTGGTCTGGCGCCCTTGTGAAGTTCAACAGGATCAAGCTTTGCTGTGTCCTGCATATGCACCAGCTTAGGCGTGAGTGGTGTCACAGATAATGCCATGCCCATTCAAGGTTCAGATACTTGCTGTGTACCCGTGCAGGAAGACTGGCAGATGCGCAGGCAAGCTGTGGAGACCTTCATCACACTAGCTGCAGCTGTTCAGGTATGCCCTGCACGCTTTCCGCACAGCATGCATTCTGCCTAGCATACCCAGCTTCAGGTAACAGCAGACCAAATTTGCATGTCACCCAAAGGGTTGACATGGGTCCTTGCAAGGCCTCATCTCATTTTCTGCAGCTTGGACTGCCAAGCTACTTATCAGCACACAAGTCTGCTGCTTTAGCACAATAGCAGCACTTTCAGCCAAGCTTACCTGTTTTCAGCCAGCATTGTACTGCATGGCATGCAACCCTGACACGAGATGGTTCTCAGCGGCTCTTCCAGACTTGGGCTGCTTGTTGGCAACCGAGGCTCACATTGTGATGCCCAGTGCAGAATTGTCTTAAACATCAGGCATGAGTTGAAATTCTGACAACATGTGTACTTGGCATCCAGCGTCACTCAGCTTGCTGCACTTGTTCTGCATCATGCTATTGTGCTATAGCATTGACTCAGATACGGGACATGCAGTTTTGAGCGTGAAGCAAAGAATGTCATGCAGCTGCACAAGCCTTCACAAGAGGGTGCATGGCATCTAGAGCGCACGCCATGCATTGATTCTTCATGAAGCTGTCTTGATCCACTCTCAAGTGTCAGATCTGCATTCTTGGACATCAAGCAAGGGCTTATGGTGCAGGTGCACAAGCCTTCACAGGAAGGTGCATGGCATCTGAAGCACATTCCATGCATGGATTCTTGATGAATGTCTCTCTCCACTACTGCATGGCCTCAAATGTGAGAACTGCATTGTTGTACTTCAAGGAGGGGTTTGTGGTGCAGGTGCACAAGCCTTCACAAGAAGGTGCATGGCATCTGGAGCACACTCTATGCATTGATTTTCCATTGAGCTGTCTTGCTTCACTGCAGCATGGTCTTAAGTCTGATATGCAGTGTCTTGCTTCAAGCAAGGGCTTGTGGTGCAGGTGCACAAGCCTTCACAAGAAGGTGCATGGCATCTGGAGCACACCCCCTGCATTGAGGTGCTGGTCAGAAACAAGGTTGCCATTGTCAAGGCTCTCACAGACGCCAAGTACGACAAGATCACCCACGTCAGGCAGGCAGTCGGGAAAGCCCTAGTTGAGCTGGACTGCATCCCCAGCCCTAAGGCCAAACCCACAATTGCCAGCATGCTGTCAGGGGAGGATTCTGACCTGGAAAGCATGCTGGCTCACAAGAGAGCAAAGCCGAACAGTAGGCCATGGTCTGGGGCCAGTAGTGATTTGCCCAGGGCAGGTTCTGGTGGGGATGCCCTGAAGGCGGCTGGGGATCAAGATTTTGATGCACCAAGTCCCAGGTCAGACAGTGATTGGAAGATTCATTTCTCACACCATTTGACACAAGGACACAAATGCATGTCGCTAGATCATGGCAAAGGCATGTATCAGCTCTTATGAAACAAATCATACGCAACTTTGCACACTGTGCCAAACCCTGCATTAGCTTGCATGCAAAACAACATTCTTGTTGTGCTGGAAGGTGTTAAGACCAGACACCAGCTCTGATGTTGGGGTGGCTTGTTGCAGGTCAGACATGGGGACCGCTTTTGAGCTTGAAGAGGATGGTGGCGACAGCCCTGTTGAGGCTAGCCATAGGGGTAGTGAGGCACAGCCCCTGCATGAGAGCATGCACTCCAAATCAGGCTCTAGGAGACGCTGGGCAGGCAATGCTTCAGGCAGTCTTGGCAAGTATGGCTCTGCCCATCAAACTATTGTGCATAGTCATTAGCAGAGTCAATGATATGTGAAGCCCTGCCTATCATGCTGTTGTGCATGGACAACATCAGGACCGCCGATGTGTGCATGCTGTTTGTTGATCAGGGCAGGGTATTGTTTGCTGTTGGCCTTCTGGCTGCGAGACGTTATGCCACTTCTAGCACTCTGTGTAGACAGCTTATACATATGCTTCATGCAACACGGTGTGTGTGCACAGTTGGGCATCACCAGTTTGAACACATACATGATTGCCACAAGCATATGTGCGACTCGTGCTTGAGCCCACTTGTTCATTTTGATGGCCTTCAACTTCACAGGTCATCAACAGGCAGGGGCAGCAGCAGAACGCCCTTGGGCCATGTGACCGCCTCCTCAAGGACTGAAAAGCCAGGAACAGCTTCCAATCACACCACTAAGTATCACAAGGAAAACGTGACGCCTCCTAGGTCACGGCAGTCTTTTGTGAAGCCCAAGAGGCAGGTGTTTGCAGACTTTGGGGTGCAAGTGTTCGCCCCTTTGCCCAGGGCCATATCACCAGAAAGAGAAGTCCCAAAGCAGGTCGCACCAGATGAGGCGAGTTCTGTGAAGTCACAACCTATGTCGGGGCAACGAACAACGCATTGGGCTCAACTGAGGCAGCTCCTTTTGTCCTTTTGGCATCAAAGGCTCGAAGAGAGCTGACACATGTGCATGCCTGCAGTTGTAGACTAAGTGCTGTCTCCTCAGCTGCAGCAGGCAAAAGTGGCTTTTGATGCTCGTTATGTCTTGTAGCTGCCAGCAGCATATGCAAAACGCTGTTGTGGTTGCATATCATCAGATCATGGGACACACATTTGTTAGCCTTGAACCCTTGAAGTCAATGTTAGTGCGTGTCACCTGTGCGACATGATCACCTCAGGTGAGTCCTGTATGACATTATGTCTGTCTGCTGCAGGATGATGACAGTCCAGTTGGACCATTGAGAATGAAGCTGCCTGACTTGACAGATGCCTCAAACAAAGAGCAGGTCACAGTCTTGCTTGACGACCAGCAAGCCGATGCAGGCAACGTTGATGAACACTCTTCTGAGGATTCTGTCAAAGAAGCAGATGCTGCTCCAGATGACGCAGATGCAAGCAAAGGTGTGCACTTCAGCTACGAGATGAGTTGAGTTGTAGTCCTGGGCGATTTGCTTGTTGAAAGGGACAGTTTGGACTGCGCTGTCAGTGCTTGAGATGCCAGATGACTTCCCCACTGTTCAAAACAGCATGCAGACAGGCTACTGTTGTTTGACCTCCTAGCTTGCTTGGCACAACAGCTGTGCAGGAAAGCAACCTATGAGATTACTGTTCAAGTCCTCATGGCACAAAAGTGCTCGGCAATCTCATGTTGTATGTTTCCTGCTGGCATGCAGCATTGGCTTTACGATGCACATCCAGTATCAGACTCGTGGTTGTGCATTGATGTTCAGCATGCCTTGGGACATTGCCTTCGCAACTATACTTGCGTTGCCAGTGTCAGGCTCACCCTTCATTTGTCAAGCCCTGCTGCCATCAATGTTGTGTCTTGTCCATCCATCATAGCATGTCCACTAAATAATACTAAGCAGCAACAGCCATATTTCTGGCAGCGTGAACAATGCATTTTTGTCTGTGCAGAGCCACACACCTCTGCCAAGCAAACAGATGGGCCAGTTGAGGAGTCAGGCAGCGACCAACTTAGCAGTTCTGCTAGCAAACAGCAAAAAGGCCAGCAGCATGCTGAGCGCGCTGTGCATGCTGAGCGCGCTGAGGCTGGGCCTGATGTGCATGTGGACAAGGAAGCTGGCATTGTCAGCATCTCACAGATTCCACCTGGCAGTAGGTGAGCCTACAGCATCAAGCTTGTCACAGCTCAGTCATCTGCAAGCAGGCATAGAAGCAGCACCAAATAAGAAAACCAAGTCAACAACATCTAGTGTTGCCATGCTGTCAGCTGTGCTTGAATTCGTGAAGCCCAAGCTGAAGTGCCTCTACTTGCCTTCAGAGTTGGGTTTGAGTTGGTAAAATGCATACAACGTTGTGCCACTGACGCCAGCTTATGGTTATGCTCAGAAAATTGATGTCATGTAGTACATTCCCGAGTCAAGCTGTGATCAGTGCTCAGTTTGTATGAGACCAAGACGCAGTAAGCTTCTTGAGCTGACTTGCTCACGTGTCATGCTGTGCGACATTCGTGTAGACCTTATGTGGGCTGTGTTGCAGTGTGCGCTTGTTGGGGCTTCAGCACAGCCTGTATGAACATCCTGTCAGGGTGGAGATTTCAGCTCCTTCAGAAAGGTCAGGCGCTGTCAGTGCATGTCTGCAATGGCAGAGTCCAATGTTGGTCACAGCAGGTCTGCATGCATGACAGGGTTTGCATGTCATCCAATTGTTTTGCATGCAGCCATGTCACACATGTGTGCAAACACTTGACACTGTCATGCATGCTGTCTTTCAAATGCCATACTTCAGCAGTCATGACTCAATTACATGGCGGAGCACAGGGCCGCTGATTGTACACGCGACAAGCGTGTCGGCATTGCAGCGGTCATCTTGACTGCTACATAAGGCTGTTGCCACAGCAAAGAACATGCCATGCCACCAAGCATGCTGAGCGCTCATGACATTGCAGGGGAGTGGATCATTTCAGCTACAGCTTGATGACTGACAGAGCTGGCCATCAAGCACTGCATGAAGCTCAGCGTCAGGCTGCCAACACATCACCCCAAGCAAACCAAGCGCTGCCTGCATACTCAGACTCTGCCAGCAATGAGAACACCGCCAATCAAGCCTCACATTTGCCTTTCAAGCAACCCACAGAAGGCAACCCTCAGGCAGATCTAGGCAGCGCTAGTAGGCAGGCTAAGCCAGAACAGGCACCGCAGCAGCAGCAGTCTGAGGCTAGTCAGAGTCAAGCGCCACAACCAGCATTGCACACTGCGCAGTGGCAGCCAAATTCAACTTCTCCAGCAGGCCAGATAGCACAGCAGCAGGGCAACAGCCCTGGTGCTTGGCATAGCGCTGGACAGTCACAGGCGCAGTCTACCAACTCGATGGACCCACAACAGCAGCTGCTGCAGCAACTGGCAGCAAAGGCAGGCTTTCAGCTGCTGTCCCCATCTGATCAGTCACCTGCCATGTCTTGTTCACAGCAGGCACTGCAGCAGACTGGTCAGCATATGGGCACACCTTCACCAATCCCGTACCAGCTGCAACAGCAGGTGACTCCACCAGGACACATGGGCTTCAGTCAGGATCAGTATTTGCAGCAGCCACCACAGCAGCTGGACTCAACAGGCCAGGCCAGTCTAAGTCAAGCTGTGTTGCAGCTGCAGCATCAGCAGCAGGCGTTCAACACTGATATGAATGCTGGCATGGGACTTCAGCAGCTGATGCCAAGCCAAGGCATTTCTGCTGCTCAACTATCTTCACTGCAACAACAGCAGCAGCAGCAGCTGATGCAGAGCCAAGGCCTCCCTGCTGCACAGCTGGACCCACTGCAACAGCAGCAGCAGTCACGCTTGCCAGCATGGGCTCAGCAGGCTTTGACGCCTCCACAGCACTTTCCAGGGGCTGTCTCTCAAGCTGCTTACTCTATGCAAGACCCACATGCCCAGCGGGATCTCAGGGCAAGCGCCCAGTTCATGAGCAACCCCCATGCTGCACGCCTGTCAGGGCAGGAGATGACCCCTCCTGGGCACAACAGCTGGCAAGGTGACAGGCAACAGCAGCAGCAATTGGGTGGAGTGCGTGAGAGCCAGCAGTGGCCTGAGCCTCATGCAGTGCATCACATGAGACTGAGCTATCCCAGCTCAGCACAGCATGCTGATCCTCGCACCTTTTCCACTCAGCAGCAGCAGCCACAGACAGCTTGGGGACAGCAGCATAATCAGTCTGTTTGGACGAGACAATCACACGCAGTGCAAGCAGGACTCGCTGATGAGGCTGCACAGCTGGCACTCACTGCTCAGAGCTCAGGGCAGGGAGGTTTGGAAGCGCCCTTTGGTCTCAGCAGGGGCTCCTCAGGGCTCAACAGCCCTCTACAGGAGTCTGGCCACTTTGAGAGCCTGTGGGAGGTGAACAACAGGGTCGAGGCTGCCATGGACAGGGCTCGTGCTCAGTTGCAGGCAAGCACCCTGAACTTCACATGAGACACCCAAAACGGTCAGCTCGCAGAATTTGGCATTGACATTCTGGTTGTTATATCGACAAGCTTTGCAGCAATTGACATGCTGCATACAGAGCAGCTCTGCACAATTGTATCATAGTCAGCCTTGCTAAGCCTGATTGAGAGGGGGTCTGAAGTGAGTGTGGCACATACTTTTGCCTCCACTGTCTGTCGATCTTTGGTTTTGGCTCTATGAATTGCAGCATTGTGTGTGCGTCAACACACGTGTCCACTGTCCCACGTGATTACATAGCACTGGCTCAGCAGTATTGCTATTCGCTGGTGAGCGGCGTGTCCTGTGACCAAGCGCCTGCAAGGCACACCATGAGCAATTGATTTGCACCCATTGACACGCTGTTTCTCCTGTCATTGGTGTGAGGCAGCAAACGCATTTGCATGAGCACGCTCATGATGTTATAGGACAGTGGCACCTTGCCAAGGTACAGTACTGAGGCAGCCTTCCAGCACGACAGCACAGACAGACAGATGGTGGCTGATACAGCTCAAGGGCACAGGCAGCGCAGCCATCCAAGGAGTCTGCCAATCACTGCTGAGAGCACAGTGAACAGACTCAAGTCTGATGGGCCAGCAGCATCAGACACTGCGTCACAACAAGGCAGTGCGACTAGAGCAGCAAGAGAGCAGCAGTCAGGCGCAGCAGCAGCGGCAGCAGAAGAGCAAGAAGAGCGGAGAGAGGTCAGATTGTTGGGGTCACCGCCTCAGGGGGTCAGGAGTCAGGGCAAGCCCCCGCGCAGCCCTGTCAGGCAGTCCCTGCAGGACTTGGCCCTGTCAAGGGGCTCCTCACCTGGCAAACCTGCCTTAGTGCCCCTGAGCATTGACCCAATCACTGGGTTGCCCAAGCACGATGTGAATGTGCACTGCAACCCACTTTTCACAGAGCCTTTGGCAGGTCAACAACAGAGTTCTGCCAGGGAAAAGATGGCAGAAGGTACATCAGAAGAGGATGAGAGCGATGCAGAACAGCCTACAAGAACTGTAGAAAGGGCAGAAACAAGGGCTGATCCTGCCAGCCCTCCCTCTGAGCTGCAAAGTGTCCTGAGGGCCAGGCTGCAACGGCATGCTCAAGAAATGCAGGTATGCATGACCTTCAAAAACCCTTGAAAACTGAGATCCCATGAGCACTGCATGAGCAAGCTGCTAAGCATGGACTCATGGAATCTTGTCATTGCAATCTGACAATTGACATATGTCACTTGTTTGCAAATCTACTCTGCAATGATCAAGTTGCTAGCGCCTCAGGAGGCAGTATCATCTGCTTGAAGGCATTTTCGGCATCATAGCTGCAGCATGGCAAATCTGACGTTGCCAGCTTGATTGGACTGTATGTATATCTGTCTTGATGCACGAACTCCTCTGGCATTGCAAATCAATATATCTTATGTGCGGTGTTCAAATTTATGTCCTTTGACGTACAAGCTTGTGTACATAGTGCTCACAGCCTGTGACTCTGTCACATAATGATTGCATGCATCGCACGGTGACAGTGCACGAGCTGATTATCAACTTTGGGGTCATTGAGTGCAGGCGCTATAGGCTTGTCAGCCTCATTGGCCAGAGCTGATCGGTCAACAGGGTTGTCTGATAAGGAACAGATTGAGATCACAGAGCGCTGCTGTACGCTGTGCGCCAAGGCCGTAAACAGAGCAAGGCGTACTTGTGTAGGGGGCTGATGTCACAACATCGACGTCCGAGGCAACACGATTGTTATTGCACTCAGTCTTTGTGCCTTGGCCTTTAATGATGATGTACAAGTCTTGCAGTGTGAGCTTCAATATGTTCAGCAATTGTCGTTGAGACACAGCATATCAAATGGGTCTAAGTAAAGTCAGTAAAGGTCAAAACAGCTGCAGCACTGCATGTCAGGTTCACTTCCTTCTGAAACTGCATCAAGGGCATTGGCCGTGCCTAAATGGAGGCCAGACATGGCTGACAAGCCCACTGTTCAAGCTAAGTTGCACTTGGTTTTGCTTATAAGCTAAATGCATGCATGACAATAAGCTGGCAAAGCCAAAGATAGGGTCTGGCATCTGTGCCACTAGCCTTGGCATTAGCTGTCTTCAGAAGGTGGCAAGACAGGGTTGGTGCGTCTCGCTCGCCATGGAGTCTCAGCACGAGGTGACAGCGCATTCTCAGCAACTTGCCTATGTGCCAGCCATTGTTTGTCTGTTGCTGCTCTCTCTGGGGGTGTTGGTGCAAATGTGTACTTGTTGATGTCACAGTTGCACTCTTCCTCAAGGCATTTGAGCTGCTCACGGAATCCGGAGTTTGGGTTAGCCCTAGGTCTTTTAGCCTTCACCAAGCCTAGTGCTTGTTGGAAGCCTAGGTGCTGCTTGCACATGATGTAGGATGTGACCACCGTGACAGACCGCGACACACCAGCAACGCAGTGAACAAGTACGCCGCCAGCTTCTCTGCCAGTCTCGATGAAGCCAAAGCAATCTTGTTCCTTGATCAGCCGCAACAGGTCGCTCTCAGGCAGGTCGAAAGTTTCCACTGCTAGATACGTCAGCTCTCCTTCATGCGATTTGGGATAGAAGGCGCATCCGAGACGCAAAACGTGAGTAATGCCAAGCTTCTGCAGGCTGCTCAAGTCACTCTGCTCGGCCTCAATAGGACCAAGAAACAAGCCTGGCAGGATCTGATCACAGATCGGGTCTGGCCAAGCCCCAAATTTCTGCCTGTAGTTTCGCGCACTTTCGTTCATCCGCAGACAGGAGCAGAAACTTAGCGTTCACGGGTCGTAACTGCGTCTGCGATGGAGTCACCTTGACTTGCAAATGCTTAGCTGCAGCTGCCTCAGCAGCTGGACATGCGTCATGAACCATGCCTTGCATTCCTTTCAGTGCTAAGCAGCATCTATCCTTGATGCCATCATGCATGGCATTTCTTGAGCAGAGGCGGAATGCTGGCAGCTTCACAACTTGTGGACAACCAAGCATAATAGAGCATGCCTGCATGCACTTGCTGTACACAGTGTAGCATGACATTTGTCGAAGCGTTGAGCTGTAATCAGCAGCAATGACTGGGATGGCTCACAGGCCCAATGCAGTGCCAATTGGAATTTGCAAGCTCATCGTACATCTCAGCATGCAGTAATTGCTGTCTGCTTTACTTGGGCAAAGTGAGGTAAAGTAATACAGGGCATACTTTAGCAATGCATGTTGATTTGAACGAATGAATGAAGATGGTCTCTGTGTGCATAGCTCAGACCGTGATCAGAGTTTTGGCCTAAGTGGGAGCTTTTTGGCAAGCTGGCGGCCAGAGCTTGCAAACAGTATGGGCCAGTTCTTTGACGAACCTTCATATCCAGTTATTGACAAGGCTCCGGGGTTTTGGACGACAGGTAATCCTGCATCCGACTGTGGTTTCGTATGTTCTCTGCCCTGTGTAGCTGACTGACTGCTTATTTGCAGTTGGCAATTACGGCTGGAAGGAGTGGGCAACATTCACAGGTTGCTCCGCGGCCTGCTACCCCTTCGGTTGGGTTGTTGGTGAGCATCCACATGCAGTAATCTGCAAATTTAGTCTGTATTCGTCCCTGTTGTGACAAGCTGCAACTCTTCGCATTGATTGCAACACAGGCAACGGACCGAAGGTTCCCAAACAGACTGCTGCTACAGCAGCCATGATCGGAGGTCTGTTTGGATTTATGCTGGCTTACCAGCAGTCATCTGGTGAGCGGCACACCACAAATCCTGAAACAAAGATGTCTTGCTACAGTGACACATAGCAAACGTGAAGCAAATGCATTGCTGCAGGCCGTCTCATGGGCTTCTTCCCAAATGACAAAGAAGTAGAGACAGGACTCGCCAACAAACGCCAGTGAGCTCTGTAGAGATGCAGCACTGTATTTCAAATGCAGTCTAAAAGAGTCCGGCACCAAATGGTCAGTGTCACACCTGCTCAAGCTTTGCTATGCAAGCAATTTGGGGATATTCAGGCAGATTGTGATATTGCCAGGACTGTCAGCATCAGTGTCAGCATCCTTCTGACCATGTGACCAGAGTGCACCCGACTGACTTCAGCAACCTGCATATGCTGAAGCTACAAAAGTCACAGCAAGGCACAATGACATGTCAGGCTTCCTGTGGTGTTGCTTCGAGTTTCAAGACATGCACCGATGATGCCTTTCCACTGCTTCAACTTATGCGTTTTATGAGGGCCTATGCACAGCATGCCATTGGTGGCAGACGCTGGCTGATCACGCATGCAAGCATGACATAACGAAGAGGTTCAGTAGTCAACACACTGCCAGCGCTGAGCACATGTCACACATGTATTAAGATGTATCTAGGGAAGTAAAAGGCACTTCAGCAGGTACATTCCCTTGAGAGCATCTACAGCCAGACTGGCAAGTTAAAATGACACTAAAGCCATTCAATATGTCTGAGTGCGTAAAGCTTGATGTGCAAGCCGAGCAGCTTGCTTGTGTCAAGAATCAGAAATGAAACCAAGAACCAGAAAGAAAAGCTGAGAGCAGAAGGCAGCATTAGTTGATCGTCCAAGTGAGCAAAGGACCCTGGGTCTGTTTGTCACCAATGCGCAGCGTGCACGTATTAGCTGAAGTGCAGACAACTCACAATCAATACACATTTGTTAGATCGGCATCTTGCCGCGCAAGCTCCAAAAGCATAGGGTCATCAAAGAATTTGTTGATGGAGACATCTTCGCTCATTCCCTGCACCACGCATGCCATATTTCGGTGAATTTTGTTAGCGCATCATAGCTGTATACATTGCGCTGAGTGCTCAAGTCAGCAGCAACACTCAGGCAAAAGCTGTGAAGAGCAGTTGCTCACAAAACAACATGCCCTGCACAAAGGCTCAGCTGACGAGCTATTGCAAATTACAGAAGTGAGCAAACGACAGGTGAGCACACAATCATAGGCTATCTGATCAAAGCCCTGCTCAACCATGCATCAAAGTAACACGCAGCAGTCACTACCTTTCGTCGTCTGGTTTTGACCATGAATTCTCTGGCTAGCTCCTGTGGCAAGGCAGGTTCAAGTGGTCTGAGCACCACAGATCTGTCTAAAGGATCTCCAGGCACAATCTGCCAATGGTCAAATACGCTCAAGCAGAATGCTTGGCCCTGCATCACAAGAACAGAATTGTTGGAAGGCAGTTCGCTGGGTGCATACGTAAGCAGCAGGCTCAAGTGACCTCAGGACCACAGGTCTGCCCAAAAAATGGTCAGGCACAATCTGCCATTGGTCAAACACGCTCAAACAGAATGCTGGGCCCTGCATGACAAGAACAGAGTGGCTTGAGGGCAGTTCACTGCTTCTGTACGCACCTGGCAGGGACATAAAACTCACTGGCAAGCATGCAAGTGGTACTGATTGATCATGATAATGCACCACACGCCCAAGATTCGCAACTACAGCTCTGTTCAGGCCTTGCCAGACCAACGTTGTCAGGTGCTTTGCTTTTTGTCCATGCATTGCAGGCTAGTTGAGCCATGAGCTGAACCCTTCGTGATGTAAGCAAGGAAGCGTTATCTCTCTAAAACCCCATTTGCTCAAAGATCAAAGAGCAATTGCAAAGCAGCAGTGAGCGTCGTTTTTAAGGCAGATTGCAGAAAGCTGCAAAACAAACAACAGACAAAATGCAATTCAGCAATTATGACCGTAATTGACAGTAGCAGGCATTCACCTGATTGTGATACTGCAAGTCTGACTCAAAGCCAAAGGGCTCATCGACAGGCATCTGTTTGCTGGGACAAGATTTAGAGCAGTGACCTATGCTCTGATCGAACAATGCAGATTCAAAGACAAACATTCAAACATTAGGCAGCTTTTTGCTGCCAGATTTGCTGTTGGAAAGATCACAATACTGACCTGTGTGTGATACCGCAAGTCTGACTCGAAGCCAAAGGACTCTATCACAGGCAACTCTGCCTGCACTATGAAGATGGGGGTGCCAGCCTTGGGAGTGTCTCTGGTCACGTGGCCTCGCCTCTTGGCCAAGACAGTGTAGATGGCTTGTATACAATCTGCACACCGCAAAGGTCCATGATTTGTGGTGAAGATGCACTAAACTTACTAGCATAGGATATGCTGGGAAACAGCTGTGTGTACAAACATGCTCACGCATGCCAATGCAGTGAAGATAGGAGTGCCGGCCTTTGCTGTATCTCGCGTCACATGGCCTCTCTGCTTGGCCAAGACAGTGTAGATGGCCTGTATACAATCTGCATGCCCCGAATGTCTGTATGTTTGCGGTCAGAAGGCATTCATTTTGGCATAGGACATGGCAAAAAGCAGCTGTCTGGAATGACATGATTACGCATGCCTGCACTACAAAGACGTATCGGGATGCAACTCTTGGGTATCCCTTGTCACATGCCCCCTCCTCTTGGCCAAGACAGTGTAGATGGCCTGTAAACAATTTGCTTGCCAACAGCATCCATGTGCTTCTGATTGAGACAAGCTGAAGATGGCACTATACAAATAGAAGTGCCGGTTTGTGAGTGTCTGTAGTCAAATGGCAACGCCTCTTGGCCAGAACTGAGAGGATGGCCTGAACACAATGTGCTTGCCAACAATTTCCATTTGCCCTTGACTATGACAAACTGGACCTGGCAGCAACTGCAATGCCATGTCATGCGTGATCAAGCTTTGCATGGATACTGGACTTGAGAAGATGGTGGCTTAGCACAGCCGTCATCTTTCATGATGCATGGCAAACCGCAGCTTACGCCATCTGCAACTGTCTAAGTCCCTTGTTCTGCTCAAAAGAATCCAACAGTTGTTGAAAGCACAAGCTGCTGTTTGTCATGCAACATGAAGGAACATAGCTGTAATGAGCTTGCTGCCAATGAAGCTCACAGTGAGCTGAGGACCGCATTCATGGCTACAATTTGACACAAGGGATACGGTGAAGTAGCATGGAACAGGCCAAGACGGGACTTCACAAGGCAGAACAGCACAAGTCGACACAGATACAGTGACATGAGACGCATTGCAAGCCATGCCCTCTTGCAGATGTGTAAACTGCAGCATAGCACACAACTTGCAGTCCAAGAGTCATCTAGCACCTGAGCACTTGCCAAAACTGCGGCAACTTTACCCGCCTGCGGGTATCTGGATTTCAACATGGTTGACAGGCTCCATAAGGCGCGGGGTGGCCATCAAGTATGCACGTGCTGCATTGTGGATGTCTGATCCTGACAAATTTGACAGGCTTCAGCATGCAAAGCACATGAAAGATCTGGCACCAATCAGGCCAAAGGTCCCCACCTGCGGGCGTCTGGATTTCAACATAGTAGACAGGCTCCATAAGGCACGGCGCAGCCATCAAGAATGCACTGTAGGGTAGGCGCCCAATCGTGGATGTCTGATCCTGACATATTTGACAGGCTTCAGCATGTGAAGCACATGAAAGACCTGACACAAATCAGGCGAAAGGTCCCCACCTGCGGGTGTCTGGATTTCAACATAGTAGACAGGCTCCATTAGACGTGGAGTTGCCATGAGAAAGGCACTGTAGCACACGCGCCGCGCTGTGGGGATGATTTGGCCACCGCCCCGATGCAGAGCCTCTGATGCCACGGCTGCATCAAGGATCTTGAACTTGACGTTTCTGATAGGTTCATCACACAGGGGACCCTCCCTGGAACCCCACTGGAAGCCCTGCACATGATGACGATAACAATCTGGATATGCATCATGATGTTGATGGTGATGATGATGATGACCTGTGTCATACTGAAACAGTGGTGATGACAATTGGCATCTGATGCCACGTTTGCATCCAGGATCTGAAACTTGACATCAGAAGCTGCCAGCATATGAACAGCTGCACTCAGAGGAGCATCAAATCGCAACTTTATACCTGATGCTTTCTCTGACAGCATTGAGCAGGTTCTTGTCCACTTCAGCAGGCAGGGTATCATCTAGCAGTAGATTCAGCCCTTGCTTGTCAGGCCTCAAGACCCACACTGCACTAGCTTGCAGCAACAGCATTCAGAGTCTGAAATGCACCCAGACAAGCACTGTGTCAACATAGTCATACCTGTGTGATGCTATGTCTGACAGCATTCAGCAGATTCTTGTCCACTTCAGCAGGCAGGGTGTCATCCAACAGCAGATTTGGCCCTTGCTTGTCAGGCCCAAAGACCCACACTGAAGTAGCTTGCAACAACCAGCATTCAGGGTCTGAACTGCACGCAGATGCTGATCATCTCAAGAGCTCGCACCTGAGTGGTGCTATCTCTGACAGCGTTGAGCAGGTTCTTGTCCACTTCAGCAGGCAGAGTATCATCTAGCAGTACATTGGGCCCTTGCTTATCAGGCCCAAAGGCCCACACTGAACTAGCTTGCAGCGACAGCATTCAGAGTCTGAACTGCGCTCAGAGAAGCCCTGCGTGAGGGGTCTATACCTGTGTGATGCTATCTCTGACAGCATTCAGCAGGTTCTTGTCCACTTCGGCAGGCAGGGTGTCATCCAGCAGTAGATTGGGCCCTTGCTTATCAGGCCCAAAGGCCCAAACTGAACGAGCTGCCAACACATCCCAGCCGTGCTTATCCTGGAAGTATTTGCTGACCTTCCTCTGGGTCCAGCCTTGTGACGTGTCCAGGCTGATTGTGCCTGTCTCTATGTCCACTGCTAAGCCCTATGACATATATAGAGTGTTCATCAGGACAGCGATGTGACACCTGGTCTGAGTGGTTTCTGACCATCCTCTGGGTCTAGCCTTATGACGTGTCCAGGCTGATTGTGCCTGTTTCTGTGTCATGTCCTGCAGAGTGAACAGAATTTTGATGAGGTCGACTAACTTGACTTTTGGCTTCTGCTGTACTCAGTTGAGAGCTATTCAGGCTGATTGTGCCTGTCTCTACATCAAATGCCAAGGCCTGTAGAATTGCACAGATCTGGGCAGACGCAACATGAGCAAAAGACTGCTTAGGGCAGAAGCACTGCAACCTTTTCTGCAGAGCTAGAAACGAAGCAGTGCTGACTATCACTGTCTCAATGCATTGTACTGGCAACGACATCACTGCGCTGCTGAGCAAAACAGATGGACTGGATCATCTATACATTGAGATAGCACTTATTTCATTTCAAATGTCCCACCTGGTCAAGGGGCTCTGCTATCATGGTGACCTTGTTTCGTTTGTTGGGCGTCTCGGCAAAGCACTTCAGCGAGGATGTCTCCACAACAGTCTCACAGAAGGACACAACTGGGTCAGCCACCTTCACCTCAACCTCAGCATACAGCTCACGCAAGTCCTGCGAAGTGCAAGCAGCAAGATCAACGATGCCTCAATTTGATGTGGCGCAAGCACTTGAGCAAATACGTCTCCACAACAGTCTCACAGAAAGACTTAACAGGGTCGGCCACCTTCACCTCAACCTAAGCATACAGCTCACGCAGATCCTGCAGCCATGCAGTCATTTTGATCATGAGTGACCCAGCATTCAAGCTCTGCAATGAATCCAGTCATGTTTCGCAATGGACTCGGATATCATTTTGCCATGGCTGCAATCATGCACAACTTCTTGAAACCAGCATACAGCTCACGCAAGTCCTGAAGCCATGCAAGCACTTCCGTGATGAGATGCCCAGCATTCATGCTCTGCAGTGAGTTTTGTCATGTTCTACAATGGATGCAGTTGTGTTTTGCAGCAGACTCAATTGTCTTTTTGCCATGGCTGAAGTCATGCACAGCTTGCAATCAGCAGACAGCTCACCCAAATCCTGCAGTCACAATGTGCAGTGGGTGCCGTCACAATGCACAAGGGATGTTCTGTCCTACTGACCTTCATCAGAGAATCTAGGTAGATCTCCCCTGTACCAAGGATAGCGTGCTCGCCAGATTCCTCCACCTTGGTCACCGCCAAGGGATAGCTCTTGTTGATTTTACGCAGGCCCTCGACCATTTTTGGCAGCTCCGATGGATTCAAGGGCTCTGTCGCAATTTTCATCACTGACTGTGTTTGAAACTGCAGCGGAGTGAAGATGTGCACTTCTTCATCATAGCCCTCTTGAATGATTGTGGCTGTCTTGGTTATGGTTGAGTCAACCCCTTCCAGCAGGACCCAGTTGCCTGAAAAACACAAAGAGAATGGTTGTCCACTTACCACCCAACTGCTGCAGCACATAGTTGAAGCAAATACAGATCAAGTCCTGCCGGTGCAGTCATTACTATCATAGACTTTCGAAGACAACTTTGTCACAGCTACAAGTTTGTGGAACAAAACCGATCAGGGGCACTTAAGCAGCACCACACATGGTCTGCTGGATATTACTGCATAGCTTCAAAGCAAGTTGTGCTGGCACAAACATGATGTCGGAAAGTGTGGAAAATTGCAGATTGCCAAAATGCTGTGAAAGATGCTGCATACCAGCGACGGCTTTGGTGAGGGGGACTCTGTAGCGCGCTTGATAGGCCCACATCTTGCTCACCTCTGCTGCAGCACTGTCTTCTTCATCCTCTGGCGTGAAGCCCTCACCCAACACCCGCACCTGTGCATATGCCACATCATCCATGTTGACTCATGCAAAGCTCCTACTGAGATGCACATTTGGGCAAAACATTGTACTCCTCACTTAATGCTGCACAAATTTGCTCCTTCCTAGTCTGCCCATCATCCCAAAACACTTCCACCTTACTTGTGGCACAAAGCACAAAGCACTTGGGTGATCAGCTCATCCTGTCTACGGGCTTTCATCATGCACTGCAAACACAGCAAGATAGCGTTTATTGGACACGGCAGCCCCATGTAGGCACAGCTCAGAATGCATTCTGGTGAACAGCTTGCCTGATTCCAGCCACGTACAAAGAATGCTGCTGAGAAATTGTTTACTGGGCACTGGGATTGTCCTTGTAGCCATATCACATAGCGCAAGAGCAAAATGAAAAGCTCCCCGTGTCTCCAGGCTCAACTGTGCCGCTGAAATTTCTGCCAAAGGCATCAAAGGTGCTGCAGTCCTTACTGGGGTACAGCTCACAAAGCACCCCTGATTTTACACCATATTTTCTGTGATGTTGAGAAAGTGTCGGGTGAAGAGCTCACCCTGTCTCCAGGCTTGACAGTGCCGCTGAAGACTCTGCCAAAGGCGTCAAAGGTGCTGCAGTCCTGCTTTGGGTACAGCTTGGCAATGTGCACCAGCAGCGGTCCACGCGCATTGCAATCTCTGATGTGTGACACAATCTCTGCGTCTTGTGGCCCTGTGTATAGCCTCTGGACCTGCAACAGGTGATGCTCTCAGTAACTTGCTGCGTCAGCCATTGGTGTTACAACTATTGTGTTGTGGTGCCATGTACAAGCTCTGGACCAGCAGCGGTCCACGCGCATTGCAGTCCCTGATGTGCGACGCAATCTCTGCGTCTTGTGGCCCTGTATAAAGTCTCTGGACCTGCAGCACATGTCGACTGCTCTTGTGACACTGTGACAGCAGTCCATTGATGCACAGGGGCACCGGTGTTTATGACAGCATTTCCTCTTTGGAAAAGTTGGAGATCTATGCAAGGAAAGTTTTGTTTGCTATTGATCAAAAGCAGAAAATTAACAGAACTTACCTTGGTGGCATTGCCGGCTTTGCTGGAAGGGATGTGAGCCACCATCATGTCAACCAGCCCCGTTGCGCTGCCAAAGATTTGGGAACATGCGTCCTTCAAAAAGGGCTTGATGTCTTTGCCAAAGGTCGAAGGCTTCAAGTATACGCCAAACTCATCCAGCATTTGCTGGACAGTCTTTTCGTGCTCTCCAAGGATCTACACCAACAGAAATTTGTTCAGCTACTGCCGGTCTCTGAAACTTGTGCTCCCCATGCACTTCAAACAGATCCTCATGTGAGACCAGTCGCTGTGAGACCACTCATTAAGTGCTGCAAATTGCTAAAGGTGAAAATCTTCAAGTATACGCCATACTCAATCAGCATCTGCTTCGCAAACGATGCATGCTCTCCTATCAACACCAACAGCAAGACATTCAATGGCAAGACCACAAAGAAATTCAAGCCCAGTGGCGAATTAGCCTTACAGAGCTTGCTGACAAACGCTGATGCTACATAGCAGACAAATCCCTTGATCAAAACGCATTCGCCCTTTTGTGTGTAACGAAGTCACAATGCATTGCAAGGACCTGGCTAAAGACTTCGTACATGGGTGTCAGGCTTCATTGTACAGAAATGCGCTGTGCAAAGATTGATTTCACAGCATGATGCATGCGCTCTGCTGAAAAGTTGAGATAGGGTTGTTAAGTATGTAGTGCCCGTAAAGGTGCAGTGTGCATCCTTATTGGGTGATGCACTTTGCTGGCTGTATATTCCGCACAACGGAGCCAAGAAATACTATACAAAGGTGCGCTGTGAGTCCTTGCCAGGTGCTGCACATATATGGCAATAGATACGATGCACAGAGGCGCTGGGATATGATACTAGTGCGCATATCCATCATGTGTGTGCCACATGCTTGGCTGTAGATTTTGTACAGGGGAGTTAGAATGTTTTGTACAAATTGTGAGTCCTTGCTAGGTGCTGCACATATTTGGCAAGAGATACAATGTACAGGGGCGTTGGGATGTGATACAAAGTTGCATTCTGGAGCACCTCCATGACGCGTGCCGCATACCTGGCTGTAGATTTTGTATAGGGGAGTCAGGATGTATTGTACAAAGGTGCGCTGTGAGTCCTTGCTAGGTGCTTGTCTGCTAAATTTGCGGTTGGAAGGCTTGAAGTAGACATCCCCCCACAATCGCTGTGCAAACTCCTTGGGGTCCATTTTTGCGTTGTACACGTCACAGTAGAGCTGTGCAAAGGAGAGCAGCGTGAAGGACCAGCCAGATTGGCAAGCCCCAAAGGCCACATTGCCCTTGATGGGGTCAACCTGCAGTTCAAACATTGACCACGTTACGCATAAGGCTTGAAACCCCCACAGGCACTAGACATACTCCTTGGGGTCCATTTTGGCTCCATACACATTGCAGTAGAGCTGTGCAAAGGAGAGCATCATGAAGGACCAGCCGGATTGGCAAGCACCAAATGCCATATTGCCCTTGATGGGGTCAACCTGTAGCATACACATTGAGCGTCGACACAATCAGTCATACACGTCGCAAAGAGCTGAGCAAAGGAAAGCAGCGTGAAGGACCAGCTGGATTGGCAAGCACCAAATGCCACATTGCCCTTGATTGGGTCAAACTGTAGCACACCTGCTCCACACCTGGCACAAGATGTGACAAAAGTCAGCATGTATATAGCCTGACTCAGCAACAACCTGTTGCAGTAGAGCGGTATAAAGGAGAGCAGCGTGAAGGATCAGCTGGAATGGCAAGCACCAAAGGCCACATTGCCTTTGATGGGGTCGATCTGCACTTCAAACGCTGAACACATCACACATCAGACTTGAAGTAGACGTCAACCCACAGCGCTGGGCAAACTCCTTGGGGTGCATCTTTGCCCTGTACACGTCACAGTAGAGCTAAGCACAGGAGGACAGCGTGAAGGACCAGCCGGACTGGCAAGCACCAAAGGCCACATTGCCCTCAATGGGGTCAACCTGTAGCACACACACTGACCGTGCATCCCAACTTTGCCCCATACACGTCGCAGTGGAGCTGTGCAAAGGAGAGCAGCGTGAAGGACCAGCCAGATTGGCAAGCACCAAAGGCCACATTGCCCTTGATTGGTTCAACCTGCAGTCCACACTGTGACCGTTTATCACAAACAGTATTGCGGCTCTTACACAGCATGCACAAAACATAACATATGCCTTGGTGTCCATTTTGGCCATATATGTCACAGTAGATCTGTGCACAGGAGGACAGTGTGAAGGACCAGCCGGGATGGCAAGCATCAAAGACCACATTGCCCTTGATTGGGTCAACTTGTGCCACACACTGAAGTGTCCCACAAGATGTAATGTGCAACTGACATGTGCTAGAAAGTGGTACAACATGCACCAGCCAGACTCGCAAGCTCCAAGGGCTGCATTGCCTCTGATAGGTCGGCCCTGAAGCACACAAGTTTGACACACAACTGACATTGGAACAATGTATCTGACAGGTAACACAATGCAATTGCTATGTGATACAGTATGCAGAACAGCCAGTTTGTACCTGACATGTCACACAAGATGCAGCACAGCATATTGCACAGCACGCAACACAGCAGGCAGGAAAGCATCCATACCTGGAAGTCTGGGTTGCTGCCAGAGTGCAGCTCGACGAGCGAGTTCACTCCATCTATGGTGTGCCGCAGCTTGAAACAGGCGTCAGTAGGAGGCACTTTCAGCTCCGTAATCAGGCAATCCACTTTGCTGATGAGCAGGCAGGCTGCACAGAACAAGACAAACAAAACACCTACTAAGCACAAAAGATGTCACTGCATCCACACCTGGAAGTCTGGATTGCTGCCAGAGTGCAGCTGAATGAGCGAGTTCACTTCATCTATGGTGTGCCGCAGCTTGAAATAGGCGTCAGTAGGAGGCACTTTCAGCTCCGTGATCAGCCGATCCACTTTGCTGATAAGCAGGCAGATGGGAAGCCCCTCTTGGCAAGCCTGCTTGATAGCTTTCTGCGTTACAAGCATCACTCCCTCCACTGCATCTACTACCAACAGCACGCCATCTGACAGTCTCATGGCAGCTGTCACTTCGTCATTGAAGTTGACATGCCCTGCAGCAGCACAGCTGATTGCATTGCAAGCCTGCAAACTTCATGCTGATGTCACATGACTGCTCGCCCACGCATACATCAAGACAAACATGACGCGTGAAGATACAAGCATCTCTCAGAGACCCCAAAAGCGACCACAAAAGCATAAGCAAGACCCTGCTTGATACATAGTGCACCAATCAGTAACTGCAGACCTGGGGTGTCAAGCATGATCCTTACAAAGATTCGCCAAAGCTTGCTTCCAGACCTCATGACATGGGTGCAATTTCCATGCTGATGCCATGTGATTTAATGTGCACGAAGATACAGACAGTCCTGGGACACAAGAAGCTTATGAGCAAGAACCCGTTTGATGCAATGCTACTGGACTCACCTGGGGTAATTTGGCGTGTTCATGAGACAGGATTTACCGGTGCTGGCTTGAAGCAACAATGACGTGATTGTGCCTTGCATGCTGACGGCACGTGACTGCTCATCCAGTCATGCAGGAGAATCACAACGCGTACAGACACAGACGTCTCTCAGACATCACAACAGTATAAGCTTGATGAATGATGCAGCAGTGCTAGCTAGAGTCACCTGGTGTGTCAAGCATGTTTATGACAAAAATTTGCCAGTGCTGGCTTCAAACAGCGACGATATGGATATGGACTTCATGCTGATGCCATGTGACTGCACATGCACACATGCACGGGTACCGAAATGCTGCACAAAGATGCAGCCGTTTCACAAAGCACCAGCAAAAGCCTGTTTGATGCAAGTTGCATAGGTAGCAGCTAAACCTACCTGGCGTGTCTAGCATGTTCATGACAAAGGATTTGCCGGTGCTAGCTTCAAGCACCAAGGACATGGGTGTGGACTTCATGCTGATGCCACGTGACTGCTCGTCCACCCGCGTGTCAGTGAAACGCAGCGGGCGCTCATTGTTGCGCCACTCGTATCGCAGGTCATGCGTCTGCTCCACCAGCATGTCCATAAGCTGCAGCGCAGTGCTACATGCTAAGTTGCAAAAAGTTTTAGATCCACGGGAACACTGACATTAAGCTGATTGACATGCGACTCCTTTTGCAGATCGTGCGTCTGCTCTACCAGCATGTTCATAAGCTGTAGTGCAGTGTAGTGTCAGTCACTGGCACGGTGTCAAAAGGCATGTACAGTATATGGTGATTGAGTTGCATTGCTATAAACCAGTTGCATGAGCGTGTTGCAAAATGCTGACACGACAGAAACAAGTGTGCAAGCTGCAAAAGATTTGGCAGAACTGCTGTCAAAACTGTCTGACATGTGCAAAGATGACATCTTTGCACACGCTACAGCATATAGTTTGCACAGAACGCACTGTGGATGACTATGATGCACATTTCTGAAAACCGTAGCATACTTGAATAGCGAAGGCAGGCATACAGCATGCGGCTTGGTGCATTGAACTCACCAGCGTCTTGCCATGATGCAAGTGACCAACAACAGCAATGCTCTGCACAGCATATGGCTATATGATGACACGCATGAAGCATATGGCTTGTTGAGCGAGTTCACAGCATGTGGCTTGGTGCTGTGGACTCACCAGGGTCTTGCCGTGATGCAAGTGGCCAACAACAGCGATGTTCCTGATAAGCTCAGGGTTGTTCATGAGCCCTCCCAGGAACTCATTGCTGTAGTTGGTCCTCAAGGGCTGCTGCTCTAGCATCTCTGCCTTCTTCTGCTTGATTGGGGCAATGATTGGCACCTGCACACAATCAATCATTCTATCAATGGTTTTGGTTTCTGACAGATCTGGAAGGGGTCCATGCAGCCAATGTCAAATCAACCCCGTCAGCATGCTTCCGCCTTCTTGTGCTTGATTCTGGAAATGGTCAGCACCTGTATAAGCCAAATGCGACCTTCAAGCAATGTGGCAAACAGCAGTTGCACTTGCAGCCATTCAGCACACATCACACAGTTCATGCCATGATGTTGCAGTGCACCTCAGACTCTGTGCAGATATATCACTGTGCACGGTCAAAGGCAAACCAGTAGCACTCCATGTGCAGGATAAGCGTGTATTGTGGGTGTTTGATCTATGAGCTAGCGCTTGTTTCAAGCCATGATGACAGGAGAATTGCACATCTGCTGAGGCCTCACCTCCAAGGGCTGTGCATCTTCCTCCATGACCAGGGTCTCGGTCTCCTTGCCATAAACCTCATCAGCCGTTGGGTAATACTTCTTGTCCTCATGAAGGACCACAGCTGTTTCAAGGTTCTCGTCCTCATCTTCTATTTGACCATCAACCTCCATTAGCCCAGCTGCAACAAACTGGACATGCTCACCAGCAAGGCATGTTTGCAAACATTTCATGAAACGTGATGCAAGCACACAAGTAAGCGTTGGTGTGTATTGCTGTTTCAAGCTTTGCATCCTCATAATCAATTCGACCATCCACCTCCATCAGTCCAGCTGCAGCAAGCTGAACAAAGTCACCAGCGAGGCATGTATGACTTCATGGAACTTTATGCATGCACATAGGCATATGATGGTGTGCGTTGCGCATTCAGGGTTCTGCTGCTCATCTTCTGTTTCAAAATTCACCTCCATCAGCCCAGCTGCAAAAAAATGAACACTGTCACGAGCAAGGCGCTTTAGTAGCAATCCATGGGACTGGATGCATGGACATAGGTAATGTTGGAGTGGGTTACACGTGCAACATTCCCCTTCTGATCTTCCATTTGACCATCCACCTCCATCAGCTGCAACAAGTGCAACAAAATCATCAGCAAGAGACCTCGGTGAAATATCTGACAAACTTGACTTGGTACAGGCACGTGGGTACGTCTTGATTTGCATGTATTCGCCACGGACAGCTGTAGAAAACTGGACAGACTCACTTACAAAATCCGTTTTTCTGAGATGACTGATTTCGCTCAATGCGTGCATGTGGGTATGTGGTAATGTACCCAAACAAGAAGTGATTTGGCATGCATTCATGACCTGGGCAATAAGTGGAGCTGAAACAAGTGCATCTGCCTGCATTCTGTATGTAGCTGCACATGGACGATGATGCAGAGCACATTGCAAACGACCAGTTCTGCATAACGGACATCCCAAATGGAACCTTTTGTGATGCAGATCTGAGCATTGGCAATGAATCTTGCACAAGCGTCACTCATGCGCACGCTATACAACTGCAGGCATGCAGCAGGAGACAGCAAAACGCAGCTGATCTTTGCAGCAGCGCATGCTACTTTTGGCCTTGCATTTCACTGCAGGGCGTTGTTCAGTGCAAGAGCAGTGTGCCTACTTGTCATGTCCATACGCCTGTTTGCTGCCTCTTCAGCTTCCTCAAGCTCATCAGGCTCAGCTGGTTCTTCCATTTCCTCCTCATCTTCGTCCTGTGCAGATCAGCATTATACTGTTGCCATGAACGATTGTGGGTCTCCTTGTCTGAATCGCAGGCTCAGTCAGAAGAAAAGGTCAAGCCTTGCAAACCGTCATACCTCGCTGCCTGACAACTCTGGACCAATGTAGTTGCCGAACTCATCGTACAGCGATTCATCCATGCTGACGCGACTTTGTGAACAGCAACAGAAGCCTTTTGCACAGAAGAGCCTAGTAACACGTCAAAACATCCCTGATCACGCCTTCCTGGCCAACCAAAAGCAGGCAACTGAACGGCCAATCGAAGACAGGTCTGTCGACGCTGATCTAACGCAGCTTGGGCAGCAGTGCCGGTACGCAAGCGCTGCGTCAGAGGAGACAGAGGAGAGACATACACAGGAGACAGAACGTCGACCCTAAGCATGCTGTGACTAAGGACGGCACATACCCTACGACGGCAAAAATCCAGATTCCGAGCTGTGGGCAGCGGTGGGCAAAAAGCTGTCCGAAAGTCAATGTCACGCTATGCAACACCCTGCGCTCTGAGGTGGACTGACCAGACAGAGACACAGGGGCGAGTTGGCAGACTTCCATTCGGCTCGCGTGGGCTGTCAATCTTGCGTTGTCGGTCCTGGAGCCCGGCTCTAAGCCTGGCAAGATGACAGTGAGGCTTTGGCTAGAAGTCAATCACTAGTCACGCGAAGCCTCTGCGCTTTTCCTGCACGAGCAGTAGTTGCAACAAGCTCGGCATGGGTTGCTTCGGGCGTAAGAAGCAAGGCCCCGTGTCACCCTCAGACGAGGTACACGAAGCTGTCTGTGCACATGTTTCTGACAGGCTACAGCTTGTGGTGTCTCAGCAAGTATAAGTCTGTCTTGGTGAAACGTACAGGTCATCCAGTCTAATAGAAAATGCCGAGACTTGATTTACCTGATTCTCTTTGCTGTCTTCTGGGGAGGCATGCTGTATGTGGCCTACCTGGCATTTGAGCGAGGTGCGCCCCGTCTTGCATACTGCAAACAAGAACAATCAGCCTCAAGCTTCTGTAATCACCAGCAGCTCTTTTTTGTATGCACAGGCAGACCTGAGAGACTGGAGTATGCCATTGACTCGTATGGCAATCTCTGTGGAACCAAAAATGACTGGGATGGCACGAACGGGCCAGACCTGACGCTCAAGCCAAAGCTGTACTACTTGAATCCGCTGGAGCTGCTGAACCCGGCGACCATCACAACCGCCAAAGCCATCTGTGTGGAGGCATGCCCTACAGCCACAGATGTCTGTGGTGTGGCAAACCTCCCTTGCCGCACTGCCGCTCAATATAGGTCAAGCATCCTTATGACCTTGTGATGATTCTTGCTTGTACTTACAATGACTTCTCTGTGTAATGGCTGCGTTGGTTTCCAAGAAAACTGTCCTTATATTGGATTGTCCTTACTCA
This sequence comes from Trebouxia sp. TZW2008, assembly GCA_002118135.1. Taxonomy (NCBI): domain Eukaryota; kingdom Viridiplantae; phylum Chlorophyta; class Trebouxiophyceae; order Trebouxiales; family Trebouxiaceae; genus Trebouxia; species Trebouxia sp. TZW2008. The sequence continues at coordinate 38,823 of BDIU01000043.1, read as the reverse complement.
GAATGTAGTGACTGCTTACCATGTACATTGTCCTTACATCAACAATGTTTTTACATTGAGAGTCCTTACAAAGAGAAGTGACTGTACCACTGCATGCTGCAACCATGCATGAGGAAGCCTGATGCTGTGACCCATAAGCATGTATGTAGGTCATGTGATTACATGCACTTTATTTCCTATAACAAGCGCAACGCATGCTTACATTTGCATGTCATACAACAGCTGAGCTGATTTGTATTCAACACTGCAATTTCAGTAGCTGTACATCGGCCCAGTGAAGCGCCTGTGACCTCTTCTGACTGGACTGGCAATGCCGAAATGGCAACTTCCAAGACACACTTGCAGAGCACTGTTCATGTTAGACTTTTTCTTCAATCCCTGCACACGGCGGTACTCACGGCTGCACATCATAGTGTCAGATGTCTTGACCTCACAGCTTACAGAGCTCTTGTGCTATGACAGCTGGTTGTTTGTTTGATTGATTGGTTGGTTGGTTGATTGATTCATTCATTGATTCAATGATCCCTTGAATGATTAATCCTTTGATTGATTGATCCCTTGATTAATTGATTGATTGGTTCATTGATTGATAATGATTCATTGGCAGCTGTTCTGCAGGTGCCCGTACTATAGGACAGCAGAGCACGACCTGTACGGCACGCTGACCATCCTAGGCAACAGCGACGGCTATGCAGACACCTACTGGGACGCACTGACTACCACCACACTAAACCCAGTCACTCAGTGTGGCATAGACCTGCCGGGGTACCCTAACAAGTACAAGGCGGCCTTTATGGCTGACCCCAACAATCCCAGCTGTGGAGAATGGCTGCAGTTCACCAGTCAATACCCTGGCCATGGGCCCTGCTACCCTGTCCTAGTGCCAACTGTGGATCACCTCAACAGGTGACTTCAGCAAGATTTCCCTGCGACTGTAGTGACTGTGACGTGTCCTGGCTTGCATGGCATGCCAACAACCCCATTTGTGGGGAGTGGCTGCAGTCTACCCTGGGATGAGTCACGCTGCCCTGCCCTGGTGCCAAGTGTGGAACATCTCAACAGGTAAGTGCCATGCCATGTGTTGCGTGACCATAAAGCCATCCTTGAGGGAGTAGTGCCTGGCGGTTTGCCATCAAGACTTGCATAGCATGCCACAACGTTTGCAAGTGGCAAGCAGCTGTTCCTCAGCCAGATAATGGGTGTGCCAATAACTTCTGGATCTTGCCCCGCATCAGATGAACAAGTGACGCAACAACCTGGTGCTGAAGCTTCAACGCCTTACAGTAGTATGTGCTGATGTACCTGCCATGCCAACAAGCTTGAACTAGGCTGTGCTTGATGATGTGGCGGCGGCTGTGGGGCTGACGCTAGAGCATGACAGCATGTGGACCTGTAGCAGCAGCTGCACACAGAGCACATAGTGGCAATGATGACAGCACAGCAAATATTGCTGACAGCTGCCATGACGCTGTTGCAGGTGATTCCCAAGCTTTGATTCTGCCCTGCTTGACAATGCAGTGACAGCTGTAGGCCTGACCCCATGTAGTCACAGCAAGACAATCTTGCAGAGCTTGCAACAGCACTTGTACAGATGATTGCAGCAGTCTCGTAGCTCCTGTCTTGCTGTTGCAGATGCTTTCCAAGCTTTGACTCTGCACTGCTTGATGACGTGGTGACAGCTGTGGGGCTGACGCCATACAGCAACAGCAGCGAGACGCCAGCTTTCAGCAAAAGCTTCAGCTCAGCCAGCCAGAGACTGCAGCGCTACATTGCAGACATCCACAAGGGCATGCTCATCATCCTTGTGTCAGGTGAGACAGCTCACCCTGACCATCCACTAGGATCTGATACCAAAAACGTGCTCATCATCCTGACACCAGGAGTCAGGCAGCACATTTCAAATCACTCTTTTGTAATTCAACATCAGAAGCTGCTGCAGCGGTACATTGCAGACACCCACAACGGCATGCTCATCATCCATGTCAAGATGAGATAGCCCACCCTGACTCCTGGAAGGCAAGACAGCAGCCTGTCTTCCTTGCAAGACTTGCAACTGTGCCCTATGCAGCCAAAGCATGACGTCCACTGGCACCTCCTTTGCTGGCTGCCTATGCATTACCTGAATTGGCTATTTGAAAATGGGGCAACTTCCTCATCTAGCTCATGGGTTTGTACCGCATCTGTTTCAAAGCTGGATTGTGCCCTGATAAGCGACTTTGCATGCAACTGTACCTACACAATTGAGCTGGCGGACAGTGCACTGTACCAGTGATTGCATGGCTGCCCAACAGCGCCTCTCACTAGCAAGCTGCAGAGCATCATAAGTTCCTGCAGCCTGTCTATGCAGTGGAGCTCTGTCTGTCATCAGCAATCTCACTCATTGATGCTCAGCAGTTGCTCACAGTCACAGCACATCTGCACAGACTTAGCCTGCAGGATTCATATAGCTGGAAAGCTCAGTGAGGAACAGGACAGCAGTCAGACAGCAAGTGTGAAAAGCTTTTCCTGAAACAGGCAGGGTGTTGGCATCAACAAATTCAAGCAGATGTCTGAAAGATGCATGTGCAGGTCAGCAGGCCTGGGTGCAAATCACCATCCTTGGCATACTCTGTGCCGCCGGACAATTTGGCATTCATCCCATCAGCCTTTCTCGCATTCATGTCTGTTGTGGGTTTGCAGGCCTGGCCGCTGGAATGTTTTTGTCCCTGATCTGGATGGTGCTGCTGCGCTTTGCCGCTGGTATCATGGCTTGGGCTGCCATCCTGTCAGTGAACATCTTCTGTGCAGCCTTCACCATGCTTGCCTTCCTCAAGGTATGCACCCTGCACAGACAGACAGAAAATTTACCATCAAACAGCAACCTCATTGGCAGGCCGTACCGCATTTGCCTCTCTTGTGATATGTATAATTGCATGGATGAATGATCATCGTCAGTTGTGCAGCCCCTCTCTTTCAGTCAACGTCTTCTGTGCAGCCTTCACCATGCTTGCATTCCTCAAGGTACGCACACCTGCATTTACAGACTTACTCAGTCCTCCATTGACATCTCACGTGCAGCCTTCATGATGCTTGATCTAGGACATGTACATGCACTGGCCAAGGGTGTCACGCACCTGATGTGATGTTTGTTGTCGAGTGTTGAAGTCACAGGTCGTCTCTGTGCTCTGGTATTGGTGCCATTCACCTGCTGTGATCTTGGAAGCTGGGCGGTTTGGTCCAACTTGATGCTTTGGGCACAGTCCAGAATGATGCGTAGTTGCTATCATGTTTCCATTTTGGGCGCAGGACGCTTAGCCCTTTGAGTCCAAGGACAAGTGACGGTTGAGCAGCTATTGTGTTTGCAGTCTGGCATCTCTGGCCTTGAACATGGTCATACATGCTTCACGCTTATCTGTCTGCTTTTGCAGCCTGGCGTCTTTGGCACAGGCCGCTACCGTGCCCTAGGCAGCAGCATCAGCTCAGAGCTGGACACTGCAGAGAGTACAGACGCATCAGACAGGAAGGCATTCCTGGCATTGCGCCTGTCCATTGCAACTGAATGCTGCTCACTTGCTGTTGTTTCTGCAGTCTGGCATTTTTGGCACGGGCCACTTCTATGCCCTGGGCAGCAGCATCAGCTCAGAGCTGGACGCTGCAGAGAGCACAGACGCATCAGACAGGAAGGCGTGGCTGATCATTGCCTACATCCTGGCCGGCTGCACAGCCATTCTCATCCTGCTGACACTGCTCATGATGCGCCGAGTCAAGGTGACCTAGTGACAATGCAATCGGTCTAAGTAGTGATAGCAATAGTCTGTCTGCTTTCTAGCATATGAGCTGGTGTATATGGCACAAACTGTGTCTTGCCAGACCGGCTGCTGCATTGCAAACTGCCAGTTACCGTGTTTGCCATGCCTTGCTGAAAAAGCTGCTGTCATGCTGCACTCTGTCCATGCTGTGCTCTGTCTATGGTGTGACTCGTCTATGCTGTACCCTTAGATGGGCTGTGATGTGCTGTGCTACGATATGCTGTGATGCATTATGGCATGTCATGCCATGCTTCACTAGCCTGATTGCGCTATAGGGCAACCCCTTGTTTGTGCTGGGCCATGCCATGCCATGCCATGCTACGATATGCCATGTGATGCTGTGCGTGAAACACAGATTGCATTGGCGTGCATGAAGGTGGCCAGCCAGGCCATGGGTGCCAGCCCAAACCTCTTTTTCTTCCCGACTCCTTCCCTTCATCATGACTGTCTGCATGATAGTGTCTGCTGTGCTGTGCCACGCCACGCTATGCTAAGCTCTGTTCAAGCGCAGATTGCTGTGGCGTGCATCAAGGTGGCCAGCCAGGCAGTGGGCACCATGCCAAGCCTCTTCTTCTTCCCAATCTTGCCCTTCGTCATGACAGTCTGCCTGATAGTATACTGGGTGGTCGTGGCGGGCTACTTGTACAGCGCTGGCACCATCACTGCTAAGATGACTATGCCTTCCACCTCTTCTGCCCTCACTATCTCGGTAAGCTCAAGTGCTGAAGTTTTTGCTGGCGGCATGATGAAGTCATCGCTCTAAAGCCTTCCCTGCACGGGTGCAGTGCAGCTTAGCTCCACATCTCTGCCAAGGTCATCATTTTCCTGTGATGCAATGTGAACTGCTGCGGCAACATATCAACCCATGATCCTACTCAATCATGCGCTAGCGCACACCAGCACACAAGCAGGGAAGCAGAAAAATAGCCATCATACAAACCATGTCTGGCCTTGACCCACAGTGTGTGAGCATGTTTGGCAACTGCCAGCACAAGGTGCCGATGAGCTTCAGTCTGTATGCAGGTATTGTATGATGCTGCCACATCAGGAGCATCCCCTCCGCCCCCTAGTCCACCCCCTCCCCCACCCCCAGCAGGAGCACAACCCCTCTCAGATGCTGAGTGTGCCAACAATCCAAGCTGCTACTACACCATGGTGTGGAACAAGCACCTGGAGTACCTCTTCATCTACCACTTCTTTGGGCTGCTGTGGACGAACCAGTTCATTGTTGCCTTTGGGTAGGGCTGTTTGCCAAACTTCACAGTGCTTCTTGTCACTGTGATTGCGTATGAAAGGCAGCTATTGCAAAAAGTGCTGTGGATGCTATGCGATGATACGTTATGCGCTGGATATGCTGTTAGGTTGCTGATAGACATGTTCCTTATCAAGCTGGTTCTAGATGCAAACCCTTTGCCCCTACAAGACTGAACAGCATCTATCTTTCTCTTCTGATCTTATTGGATTGAGCTTATTTGCTCTTTGATCTTGCTAAGTTATCCATATACAGCAACTTATCATCACGAGGCGACAGTCATATGCAAGCATTGCCCAGTAAAGCTATCAACGAAAGTATCTCAAGCCTGCATGATTGCCTGTGTGTTGGACATGCTGTGACAAGGGCTGGAGTATGTAGGTACATCACCATTGCCGGCAGTGTAGCGCATTTCTACTGGACCAAAGGGGAGAGGAGCAAGATGCCCAGGGCACCTGTGCTGCGTTCCCTCAAAAACACCATCCTGTGAGCTTTCAACAAACTCTTGTGAATGCACCTCTGCCTCCTGTGTTCAACTTCAACAACTGAATGTGTGCCTGCTCAGGCCCAGTCTGTAGGCACAGCATGTGCATACAGTGCTGTCATGCGTGAGATGCATGTCATGTCAAACAACGGGTCGCGACAGCTGCTGTCCTGCCTTTTGAAACGACGGACATACTGATCATGACAGGGTATAGCATACTACAGTCTTTGAGGCTATATGCATGCACCATAAGGCGTTTGCTGCAGGTAGCTAGGCTCTGCAGCGTGGCTATCTGTTATGGTTGCGCTGATACAACTGGTGCGCTTCCTTCATGCTTCACAACGCACTTACCACAGGTGCCAGTGAGGGTCATCAGCTAACTACACTAGGACTCTTTGTGATTTCTTCTTGCAGAGCAAAAGATCTTGCAGTTTCTGATGCTTTCTGAATGCACTTTGACAAGGCATTTGCTGCAGGTATCACTTGGGATCTGCAGCATTGGGGTCCTTTGTGGTTGCCTTGATACAGTTTGTACGTTTCCTTCTGGAATACTTGGAGAAGAAGAGCAAGCTGGCACAAGCCAAGGCTGGGGTGGCAGGGGCGTTTGTAAAATACGTCATGTGCTGCGTCAACTGCCTCATGTGGTATCTTGAGAAAGTGGTCAAGTTCATCAACAGGTACAGCAATTTCTCCTTCACCCAACTGCTGTTTACCAGGGGAACCGTCCTTGCATCAAATGTTCTTAGATTGAGAGGTTGTATGTCAAAGACACTTCTGCGTCAAGTTGCTCAACCTGAAGTCTCCTGAAGTGGTCAGATTCAGTTACAGGTAGGCCAAAGATAGCTCTGTAGAGTGCTGTCATGATTGTTTGCATGCTTGCTAGTGAGGTTGCATGACCATGCTAGGAGCATACTGAAGCACTGAGCTGCCTGCAACATCTCTGTTGGACCTTTTGCAATGCAGCAGCAACTGTGCAGCAAGATTAGCATAGCTTTTGACTTGTGCACATTCACTGAAGACGCTGAAGCCTGCCCAGGACAAGATGTAAATGCGTGATTGTCGATGCTGTGAGTGACAATGCATTCATACTGCAACTTCATCTGCAAAAGCTGTATGATGAACTCTTATGCTGATGTCGTGCAGGAATGCTTACATCATGGTGGCGGTTCATGGCAGCGGCTACTGCACATCAGCTTTTCATGCTGCCAAGCTCATCCTAAACAACATTCTGCGCATTGCTGCGGTCAATGTAGTGGGAGATGCTCTCCTGTGGCTTGGCAAGGTATGTTGTTGCATCAGGCTACCTTCTATTCAAGAAGCACCATCATCTCATTTGATGCAGAGTATTGTTGTCTGATTGTCACTCTGATTCCTCACACCGCCCCAGTCTTTGACAAGACAGATGCATGAGGTATTGCATGCACAGGCCTCCCTGTTGCCATCTTGACATGCAGTGCTGGCCTCAAAATGCATTGTACATGACCTGAATGCAGTGCTGTGCTGCTGCAGATCTCAGTGTGTGCTGGGTGTGGCATCATTGCCTTCCTGATGAGTGATCTGGCGTACTACACAGACTCGACAAAGTACCCAGACACCTACTTGTCGAGCCCTTTGCTGCCGATCCTGATTTCCCTCTTGGTGGGGTACACAGTGGCACAATGCTTCTTCAACGTGAGTCACCCATCACTTACAATATTGCAGTCATTCTGCCATAGATGTCCGCTGCTTTGCTTCTTGTGGCGCGGATAGTGCAAGTGCCCTGATTGCTGCAGTAAGTTTCTGCTAAGCTAGGGGCTCTGATGGAACATCAAGATTACACATTGCCTGTGCAGGTATATGAGATGGCCATTGACACAATCCTGCTGTCATTCTGTGAAGACTGTGAGTCACACAATGGGAACCCGCAGTATGCTCCTTTGCTGCTGCTGGGGGCCATCGGCAAGCAAGTGTTGGTGAAGGAGCGCAAGAAGTCTAAGAAGGAAGCTGAGGTTCAAGCAAAGCAGGCTAAAGAACTCAGCAGGAACAAGGAGCTGTATAAAATCAAGGCTAGCTCAGCATCAATACCAGCAGTCGCAGCACCCTGAAAAGTTGAATATAGCTAGCCCTCTGTCTCGTAGCACTGGAGTAATCTGGCTTATCATGATGACTGCCCCTGATCTTTCACAGTTGAAAGCTGCTGCAGCAAGCGCTATGCTGCTGTTCCTAAAAGATGACAATACTATCTCTGAGTTTTGCATCATCATCATTTCTGAATGGGCTGTATCTTGAAGTGAGCGCTGATCAAGGAAAACACCATGCATTTCAAGTCCTGCAGACACCCACACAAACCCTGAGTTGTCTGCAGTCCAGCACCTACCATTTTGGCAGGACAGCATGATACAGTCTTGCCAATTTCTTTACGTCGTATGCTGATACAATTACGTCATATGTCAAGGCAACCAGGTCACATGCCACTGCAACCAAATCACATGACAAAGCAACATGTCACAAGCTGATGCAGCCTTTTGAAATAAGAAGCATTTGCTTGCTGCGTTCTCATGGGCATGAGACAGCCTTGCAATAGAGGCCACTGGACATTAAAAGCAGCAGCTTGCTCTGCTATCATGCGCATGAGACAACTCTGCAAATACAGCCCGGGACATGCAAAGCAACGGCTTGCTGCGCTGTCGCATGCATGAGACAGCCTTGTCAATACAGCCAGGGACATGCAAAGTAGCAGCTTGCTGCGCTGTCATCAGCATACCTGCACTAGGTAGTAAAATACTCGCAAGCCATCAGGATCCTTGCTCTGCTGCACTTGCATGAGTGACCCCAGCTTTGTTGTGCAGAATGATATATGCACCTCTCCCAAAACCACCTCTAGCTCCTGTCTGCCAACCCTGTCTGGTGCTGGCCACTCATTATCATCTTCTTTGATAATCTGTAGGCAGACATGTGCCTTTAAAATTGCAAAATCCATGATTGAAGGCAGGAAAGTTGCCTGTGCAATTGTCAGCTTGTGAGTTTCAAGTGGCAGCCAGGTGCTCACCTCACTGTCCTCGAGCATCCTTTTTAGCTCGTTCACTACTGTCTTGCTCACATACACTTCCTTTCTGATCATGGTGTCGTTTTTGTAGTTTGAGTTGTTGGCGTAGCGCAACTGCAACAACACTGGTGGCTGAATCAAGACCTGACGTATGCTTGAAAGCACAGACATGGTCGGAAAGCACTTGTTGAACTGACCTGGCCTTTCTCTGTGATCTCAAACTCCAAAAACTCGTGTCCAAATTTCCCTTTGTGTCCAACATAGTACCTAGCGTAGAACTCTCCGCGGGGCATGTTGTCAAGCCTTCTGCTGACGATCTCAAGCCTGGCAGCAAGGGCCAAAGTACGCAAGCGCAGTGCAGATGGGTCCTATGTCGCAAGTTTTCGAGTAGGTTGCGGAGCAATGCGAGCTGATGACTTGCGAAACCTGGGCAAATCTGCGCTATCGGCAGCGATACGGGACTGATCCGCAGGCGTGCACTCAACGCAATGTCAAGAGCAGAGCCGTGTGTGCTTCCTTTGCTCTGCGACTTGTTAGGGTTCGGAGTTTCGCCATTAGGTTCTGTTTCAGCAAATTTGCAGGGTCCAGATACTCGCAATACAATCTCAGGAAATACCAAAAAGACCAAATCTCAGATAAGGCAAATCCCCAGCCAATCAGCATGCTCAGCAGGCAGTTACGCTGGTTCATTACGCAGGTTCAAGCTGTATTACGGCCGAGTCACCGTACAACATGGCGTAAGCAGGCAGACATCGACGCCCTTGTGGCCTTGGTTACGGATTGTGGATTGGCACAGCGTATCTTGGCACCTGTCGCGCTAATCGGCATCTGGGGAGGGTTGCCGAGCGCTGCAGTCGAACCGACTGATTGTTGCATGATTGCTTGAGTCGCTGCGGTCCGTGTCGGCTATGGCTCACGCTCCCAGCTTGCACGGCCGATTAAGTGGCTGCGGGTGTCACGGCGCACCGGTCGGGCACAAGGCGTTCAGAGGCACAGCTCTGCCGCAGCACAGGCAATCAAGTCGTAAACGTATCGATTCGCCAACCAGTTGCGCCTCCACGGTATCCAACGTCAAGTTGCCAGCGACACATAAGGAGGCTAGCCAAAGAGCGCTTGACCAACTCAGAGCGTCCAGTAGTATTGTAAACAGTGAGTTTCCGTCAATCACAACATCGCATGTTCTGTCTGAAAGTGCCTTCGAGGCTGCAGCATATCTCAGTTGTTGTTGAGTGTGAACAGATAGGTTGTTGCTTCGTTGTTTAGTTGCAGGTTCGTGCAGACTTTGCCTCTCTGCAAGATCGAGGACTTACAAATCCTCTGTGGACCCTGCAGGGTATGCAATGGAGAAGAAAAGCAGCATCATAGCGATAGGTCTTACAATACACAACACCCCTGTAGAGATTAGAGAAAAGCTTGCAATTCCAGAGGTCAGTACAACATCCAGTTGCTTGCTTTATCTGCATACCAAACAGTTGCAGGCCAAATGAATGCAGATGTCGTGTGGGTTCTGTCTTACAATGCCTAACAGTCATCAGTGTTACCTTGATTCAAAGTGCGCTCAATGTTCCTCAAAGTAACAGCATTTGCCTTGGTATGCAGGCTGAATGGCCGCGCGCTATAGAGGAGCTATGCGCCTTTCCCCACATAGAAGAGGCAGCTGTGCTGTCCACCTGCAATAGGATGGAGCTGTATGTTGTAGCAGTCTCATGGCACCGGGTATGTTTTAGACACCAGCATTCAGCTTTTCTGCAGCGGTACATCGGTACATGCTGTATACCAGCTGCATCAGGACATTGGCATATGCTGTAGCAGATCCATGCCATGGAGTTTGGCTCAGACATCAGCATCAGATTTTCTGTGTGGTTGCAACTGTTGGCGCTGCACAGTAGCCCTCTCTAATTGCTGTGTCAGCCTGCAAATGCTGTTGCAAAGTGTTGAGTCACCTACGTGTAGAACTGTAGTGGGCACATATATGGCATACCAGTGCCTTGTGCCATAAGGTGCACAAACCCACAAGACTTCTGACATGTTGTTTCAACTCAGATGTCATATCACATGTCAGCCTTTTGAGCTGCTATCAATCTGGTTGTGCAGGGAGTGCGTGAGATAGAGGAGTGGATGACTCATAGCAGCGGGCTATCCTTAGAGGAGCTGCGACCACACATGTTCCTGTTGCGGGATAGAGATGCCACTGGCCACCTCTTGAAGTAAGCAGCTGCCCTTTACACTTACTTTCATTCTCATTCATCTTTATCATGTGCTGGACAGGCTCAGCAGGCCCAACTAGGTATGTAAAGGTACAGTCACGTTGAGCAGTTTCACAGTAGACTGCCTACAATTTTGACTGGTTTTAAAACAAACCATCAGCACACTTGTTGCTCTGCAACCTCACACTGAACATATCAACACTGGAAATCTTAGTGTCAGCTTGATGTGTTCTTAACACATAGCCATGTTGCTGTTGTTGCACCACTGGAGCTGTATCTCATGTGCTTTGGCGTTTTGTAAGGCTGTCATGCAATCAGAATGGTTAGATGCAAATTGCTCATGAGTGCATCAGGCATCATGATTTGCGTCAGTCATGAAGCTGACACATTCATGTATGATGTGCGTGCAAACATCCTGCTTGCTGCTCAGTCATTTACGGAAGTTTTTGTGTGCTGAAATGTGACTTGTCCCTCAACTGCAAATCACCATCAGTAGGAGCAACAACAGCAGCAGATTGTCAGATGTTTCACATTGTTAGAAGCGTGGTCATGTGGCAGACGAACCTGTATACATCAGGGCTTTGGGTCGTACAGCTGAAGCTTGTTCAGCATTCAGCAGGCTTGCATATGCTGTTCAGACCACCAAGACTGCCTGCGCCTGTTGGCATTTCTTTGTTTGTCGTCTTTCGAGTCATTTCAGCTGCAGCATACATGTACAGCAGCAGCACTTCCCGTGCAAGCTGCATACTCATTAGTGCTGGATGGGTGCAGCATCACTGTATTGTGCCTGCGCTTGCATAGCTTTGCAAGTTGTGGTCATTGTTCGTGGACCCATGCAACGCAAAACATTCATTGGCTTCACTTTCACAGCTTTGCCACCTGTACTTATTGTCACTGGACCAACATAGCGTCATTGTACAGTGCTTGCATTTGCATAGCTTTGCAAGCAGTGTTTATGAATGCTGAACACCTTCACTACGAACTCCATTCGCTGCACGTCCATACATTTGGAAGCTGTGCTCATTGTTTTTCATCATTCAGGGTTGCTGGTGGCCTGGACTCCCTTGTCATGGGTGAGGGGCAAATCTTAGCGCAAGTCAAGCAAGTCTACAAGGTTGGCCAGAATGCAGTCGGCTTTGGCAGGCATTTAAACGGCCTGTTCAAGCAGGCCATCACTGCTGGCAAAAGGGTTAGGGCAGAAACCTCAATCTCCTCAGGGGCAGTTTCAGTCAGCTCAGCTGCAGCAGAATTGGCGCAGCTCAAGCTACCAACACAGAACTTCACAGACGCCAAAGTGTGCATCATTGGGGCCGGCAAGATGTCTCGGTTGCTAGTCAAGCATATGGCCAGCAAGGGTTGCACAGACGTGGTTCTGCTCAACAGAAGCTTACCTAGGGCAGAAGCGCTTGCTGAGGAATTCCCAGAAGTCAGATTTGACATCAGACTCATGGGCCAGCTGATGCCATCTATAGCGCAGTGCGACACCATCTTCGCAGCGTCAGGCTCTGAAACCATCCTGCTGCATGCAGCTGACATTGCAAACATGCCAGCGGCGTCTGCGGCAGTTGGCGGCATGCGCAGATTCTTTGACATCTCTGTGCCTAGGAACATCGCCAGTGATGTAAACACCCTAGGGGATGCAGCGCATGTTTACAATGTGGACGATCTGAAAGAGGTGGTCAGTGCTAACAAGGAGGCTAGGCAGCAAGCAGCGTCAGCAGCAGAGGTACTACTCAAAGACGAGCAGTTAGCTTTTGAGGCGTGGCGTGACAGTCTAGCCACAGTACCTACCATCAAGGCTCTCAGAGGAAAGGCTGAGACGATTCGATCGTCTGAGCTGGATAAGGCCTTTAGTAAGCTGGGTGAAGGCCTGACAAAGAAACAGATGCGGGCTGTTGAGGATCTCAGCAGAAACATAGTCAACAAGCTTTTGCATGGGCCAATGACAGCGCTCAGATGCGATGGCAACGATGCTGCAGCTGTGGGAGAGACTCTAGCGAACATGGAGGCTCTTGAGCGCATGTTTGAGCTGTCGCGGCTTGAGATTGCTGCTGGTGCTGCTATGAGAAAGTGATCTGTGCAGTTAATACATTGACTCTCCTGGTCCAGTGTTCCAGCAATGCCCTGTGTTCTCAAGTTCTGTCCTGCAGCTCCTGTCTGGCTGCAAAAATTTTGTACCATTGTGTTTTAGAGACTTGTCAAGCTTCCTGCCGTTGAGATATCTGACCAACGTTCTGATGGGACATACTGTGCAACACTCAGCTGGTTTGTTTGAAGCCACCGCCTCGGCATCTCGACTGCATACTTTTGTTAGATTATGGCAGTGACTGGCCGCAACTAGACAAAGACCTGATGACTGTTTCATTTTAAGCTTGCACATCGTGCTATGCTAGCTTACTGGTTCGTGCCATTGTGTGATATCGCCTGAACCGCACGCACGAGTCTTGCAAAATGCAGACTCAGACTATCACAGCAAACTTTGAAATGCAGATATATTTGCACTGAGGCAGGTGACTGACTTCATACTGCAGTGACCTGTGTGGCGTTCCTCCACTATGCATTCTGATTTCATGGGGCTGCACATGTGTGCATTGCACCACCATTCATTGTGGACTCCATTCAGCAATGACAACGTGCGTGCCAGGTGCACATTGCGCCAAGGCTGCTCTAGATCCAGCTCACATATGGGTGCCACTGACAGCAGACTGTCAAGCCTATGGCTAGAGTGACTGTTACATCGTATCCACTGCCAAAGAGTGGGATACATGAGATTTTGGTAAGTACAAGAAGCAGGACGATGCATGGACAGCTCAAGAGTACACATCACCATACACGCAACAACATGCCTATGTCAAGCCAAACACAACCTTGTACATAGCCTTGAAACAATGAACTAAAGGAGTGTGAAACACTGAGCTGTTGTGTATGCGCAAAACGCATCAATCAATGGGCTCAATCAGCACAGTCTCCTGCTTTCCTTGCGCCAACCCTACTTCACGTAAACTACCAGGCGTGCCATCAGTAAAAACCCTGCGTGGGTACTGTGCCACAATCCTATAGCTTGCTGGAGGCAGATTCTCGCCTTGAGTGTGGACATCAATTGCATCAAAGAGACTGCTGAGCTGGTCTGTACACCTGAGCCTGAGTGACCAGCAAGACAGCTGTCAATTTCAGTGGCTTGATTTTATGTGTGTACACTAGTCATTTTGCACATATGAGTTGCAATACGAGTATGCAAAGCATCTCATGCTGGTCATGTCTTCATGCTACATGTTACAGAAAAATTAGGGTGAGCTGAGTAGGGCTGTTGCGCCAGATCAGCCACTCAGACCACCTGAGCATCTAGAGTGAGACATGCCTAGCATAAGCTGCTTCAAGAAACGATGCAATTGCTCACATGAGAAGAGCTTGCAAGCATGAGATGCTTCATGAGACGCTTTGTGTACCTGCTGAGATGCCAAATGAAAGCAGCTTGAGGCTGCAATGAATGCAGCAGTCAGACAACATGTGCGCCACAGTGCAGATGAGATAGTGCAAAAGTGGGTTTCAGAGCAAAGGCAAGGCGAGCGGAGGGGCTGCTGACCTTCTAGTGAAGCGGCTGCCATTTGGCATGCGCACTGCCACCTGCACTACATCTTCTTCACCAGCGCCAGGCTCAGCTGGCAGTGCCTGCCAGACAACGAATTGGTCAGACAGACTACTGACTGACAGCACGATGTGCCAGCATATGCAAACCAGTTGTAACTAAGGTGCTTGCTTCTTGCCAAAACGCATCAGCAGCGGTGAGGTTGATGTGTATGCCGTGTGAGGTCATGCAGTGCAGTGGCAGTTGTGGTACTTGCTGCTCGCCAAAAGGCATCAGAAGTGGTGAACATGATGTGTATGCTGACATGTCAAAGCCTGCTGCAAATGCTGATACAAAAGCACACTGTGAAATGCAGCAGCGCTGCTTTGGATGCAGCCTGCAGATGCAACATGATGACCTGCAATTGATTAGTGAAGGAGCGGTTGCAGGCTGCTGCATCCTAAGATGTTGAATCCTGTGCAAAACGCATCGGTGTTTGCAGTCTTGACAAATGTTGATCCCTTGAGACTGACATGCACAAGGAAAGGGAAGTACAGTCCATAGACTACATTGACCTGCTGCTTGCGCTCTAGAAGTGACTTCAAATCAGCCTCTTTGGCATCATCAGCAGCCTGCTGCTCTGCCAGCTGCCTGGCAGCTGCTTCAGCAGCTTCCTTCTTGTCCCGCTCAATGCGGTCTGCAGCTTCCCGCTTGTCCCTGTCGGCCTACAGATTACAGATTTTCAGCAGATAAATAGGCGCATTGACAGACTGTGCTGCACAGACCAGTCGTGTATTGCAGTGCCAGCGCTGTCTTCTCATACATGTGCATTGCCAGCAGATGCTACATAGGGTCCATTGTTGTGTGGGCATGGTGAAAGGTAGCGTACCTTGGCATGGGCAAGCCAGCTGCATCTTTTGCTACATGCGACAAATCCAGTCCAATGCTAAGCATCGACTTGTAACACATGCTGACAGTCATCACATAAGACGATACAAGCAAGACAAGACAGACCAAGCCTCATATGCACCTAGCTTTGCAAAGGCATGCACTGCAGCATAAGACTTGTTTGACAGCAAGAAGAAATGACACTCAAAGCCCATGTGTGCCATTAGATGCTCACAGAGGCAGCCCAGGCTGCTTGGTACAGTAATTTCTCTTTGTAAAGAGACTTGATGTAAGGACATTGTAAGGAAAATGCAGTCTGTAACTTGTCACTGCATTCTGACTGTAGTGGCACCTCTGAGCAAGGACAATTTAATATCAGGACGATGTTTTGGGAACCAAAGCAGTCATTCAAAGGGAATTCACTGTAGTGCTAAGGACACACCTGCAGGGACTGCTGGTATGCATAGTCCTGCTCCTGCCTGACAGCACGGCCAGCCACAGCTGTGGGGGACATGGGAAGGGTGGGCCTGGCAGGCTGGTTAGTGAAGTCAGGTATGGGCCCCTCATATGGCAAACCCAGCATGGCTGCTTCCAGCATCCTGCGCGTATTGGCAAGTTGGCCTGGGGCTACATTCATGAGGTGAAACAGAACTGTTTGGCCCAGTCAGATGGCGTCGAGCGAGTCATCAACATCATCTGACTCAGCTCAGATCAGATCATCATAATGTGGGACAGAACTGTTTGAAGGCACTTCATTGCTTGTACATGCTCCCAGCAGGGTCAGAGAACTGCTGACAACCTAGCAAGCGTGTGAACAACAATGACAGAGCAAAACCTGTCGAGCATACCAGACGTGAACCACAACAATACGCCCTGACATCAATGGCCCCAGCTCGATATACCTGGCCTCCTCAACATTAATGTCAGAGGGCATTTCTGGAGCAAAACCCGCCGCGTGAGCTGATGCTTGGCCACTTGCTGAGGCAGCTGATGGCGCATAGAAGGTGGCAGAAGCATTCAGGGGCCCTGCTGAAGCAGCAGTGGACTCTGAGGCTGCATGTGGAGGGAGGGGCAGTCGGTGGCCTGCAGACATCACTTACTTTTGCTCGCAAACGTTTTTCTGCTAGGCATTCTGGGCAGCCTTATAGCACGCAGATAGTCATGAATGCAGGCACTCAGCTCATCTCAAGCAGGTCTTTCTGATGCATTCGTTGACGCTGCAACTAAACACTGCATTCAGCTTGATGCTCTAGATTGCTTGAGACTCATTCAAGATGCACATCATGAAGCAAATTATAACAAGGAATGAAACTGATTAAGCGTGGCACCATGCATGCCTCACTGTGACAGCTTGAAGCCAAGCAATCCAAGAATGTCAATGCTTGAGCTTTGCGTAAAGCTTGACCGTATGCCCAATGACATGTATAGACCACCCTTACATCATACAGAACCTCATGCAGACGCCTACCAATGCCATATTGTTCTCAAGGGACATGTGTAATGTTATGCAGTCAGCTGAACATATTCTCAAGTGGACAATATGTTGATGCAAAAAGACACACCCACTGCCTGGAATGCCTGGTTCCTGTCTTCCCAAGAAGGCGCCTCCCCTATGGGCAGTCTGGCCCGTCCTGGGCGGCTCCTGCTCCCACCTCCATCCAAGAAGCCTCTGTTGAAGCCTGCAGCAGATGTACTGGTCAATGACACATGTAATACCCTGGCGGGGCACTTACAGCACTGCTCAAAACATACAGGCTTTGCAAGCTCATGCATCCAAGGGTACTACACCATCGTGATGAAAGCATGGCTGAACATATAGCATATTTTGTTTGTGCACAAACTACTTTGATGCTGTCACACTTATGGACAAGGCAGCAGTTGAATCGCCATCAAGCTGCCTGTAAGCTTGAAACATGTCACATGACGTGAACACTGCATGCAGCACAATCTTTTTGAACAGCACTGCACTGCATGCAGCACAAGAAAAACACCTTTGCTTACCTGCAAAGGAATCTTCAGAGCCGTCAAGAGGCCGAGCACCGCTCTGCACATTCTCATTGTGTGTTGCTAACATGCGGCCAAAGGCTGCATCCTCGTCCTCATGAGCATCTTGTTCCTGCAAAACTACTGCGTCAGGTCATGCACATCTCCAAGCATCAGCAGACGTGAGTGTTGAGAGTGGGGCTGCATGTGTGCTCAACTGTACTCACCTCAGGACCATCACTTGCCACAGATGCCTCAGCTGCTGCGTAGCATTGCTAGAATGAGACAGACTCATATATGTAGAGATAGCATGACAATTTGTTGGCATTTGACGCTACACACCTGCGGGCTGCATAGAGGCTTGCAGTGCTCGCTGTAAGTTCTGCTCATCTTCGTCCATCTCCCAGAGCTGCAAAATGTGCATTCCAGACAGTCAGAGTGAGCTGGAGAAAGGTCAAGCACTTAACTTGTGCGGCCACCACAGCTTCAACGTTGGCACCTCTTGTTGACTGGGTGGCCCAACGCCACTTGTCGGAGCTGGCTGATGTTGCTGAGGTGCGTTCAGCTCTGCATCATCATCTAGATCAATCGGATTTGCCGCATGGACTCCAGATGGTGCAGGTGGCGCGCTGGGCGCTGCAGGAGCAGGGGCTGGTCTAGGCTGAGGCTGAGCGGGGGCTCCTCCTTCCAGAAAGAACATCACCGATCGATCAACATCCCAATTGTGTGCTTCCAAGACGTGCAAGGCAGTCTCGTCATCAGCACCAGTGACCGAGGTAAAAGTCTTGATCTGTGCTTGTTGACCCGGCTCGACTGAAGAAGTAGCGGATTCTCCCCATCCCGCAGCTGCATCGCTGTCAAGATCGTGCCTCGCGCGATCTGACATCGCAAGCTAAATCAGAAAGCAATCGCTGAAACTATGCTTCGAGCCTTGCCTCGAGCAAAGTTCGCCTCAACAGCAGAGACGCTTCGGCTTAGATGCACGTGAGGCGCTGCCGGTTCACGCGTGGCGTAAAAGCCTGGCAGCCATCAGGTTGCATCTTCAGCACACATAAGGTGCCTTTCAGCTACAGAGCAACGCCTACGAGGGAGCAGGCATGGCATACTTCGAAGACAGCGGTTGATATAGCGCTTTGAATATTGGCACGAAGAGAGTAAGCAATTAGGTTGCTGCAAAGGCAATTAACTGTACAGCTTGCAGCTCTTACTGCATGCCTGCACATATGTCAGATGTAGACATATGTCAACTTTGTTTGTCCTGGTGGCTTGCCCTCGGACACATGCAGAAAACGCAAGCTATATCACTTTTGTCTGAAATAGCAGTAAGGCCAGCCTATCTCTTCTGTGTGCGCTGCAATGCCATAAGCGCACAAGTGCTGCAAGGTGGTCAACATGTCTGGGGACTGCACAGCATCTTCCGCAAGTCCTTGGGACACAGACTCTTCTCAAGCGCTCTGCCTTACATATAGCATTTTAAGCGCGCAAAGCAGCATGCTGATGCTCTATGGGTGCTGCTCAATGCTGCAACATGGGGCTGCAGGTCTGTAAAGACCATGTCAACAGCCCGCCTTGGCCTTGAGGCGCAAGGCCATGCACAATGGCTGACATATAATGTGATTGTCCCTGTAGCAGCTTGAGGTCAAAATAGGCGCGATTGCAACTCAGCATGCATCACACCTGCTGAACATATGGTGCAGCTAAGTCATCCTGCATAATTGTAGCACAACATGCTCAAATGCCATGCTTCCTGTGCACATTCTCACAATTGGTTCCACGTCACAGGTGACTCACTGTCTGCCTTCTCAAGCTTTCACGGTCTTCAAACCGCAATCATTGAGTTGCAATGTCATTTTGCAGGTGACCAGACACGTCATCAGTGGCTGCAGTGGTAGTCGCTGCTCAAACAGCTGGGATGGTATCAAAGGAGAAGCCTGGATGTCCTTTGTATGCATAGTACGATATGCGAGAGTAGTAAAAGCCTGGTATGAAGATGACCAGTCCCAAGGTAAAAAGCACAAAGCCTGCAACAAGCTCAATGCCTCTGTGTTGCAGGAGCTTGCAGACACCCTGCAAGAGCCATCAAGCTTGACAGCTCGCACCGTGAGCATTGGGATCTGTAAGCCACAAGCCAATTCCAGTAAAGAGCAGGATAGTCCCGGCAACTAGCAGTCCCACAGCAAGGTAGATCGCTTTCCAGGGAACGTCTGCGTTATCTCCGTAAAGACGAAAGCCCTCGGGAACGTCTTGGTCCCTGTCTGTCAATGGCTGTCTCTCCATAGCATATGAACGTGCTCTGGCAAAGCTTCGTCAAAGACGGAGAACTTCGTTTATGCAGCAAAGTCAACACAGGGCACAAGCCAGCAAAGTCAACACGAAATTTAGATACGAACTTGGAACTTTACACAGCTACAAACGACGGGAACATGCAGGACTGTTGGTCCAACCTACAAGGTCTCACGCACGTCTCAATGCGCGGCATACTCTGCTTGGGGTCCTGAGGCAGCCTTGTTCTCGCAGTCGCTTGCCGGGCTCAAACAAAGCAGTATTTTGAGCTAGTGCACTGTCGACTCGTTAGAACACGCTTCTGGAGCCGCGAAGTGAATAGGCCAGCTGAGGCATTGATATGACTGTACAAAGCAGTAGAGCAAAGGCTCAGCACAGCCTGTTCAGCAGAGCAGACGGCATCGGAGCCGAGAGTGGTACAACAGCTTCTCCTGTAAAAAAGCAGGTGAACTTAGCACCAAGATTGGGGTCCTGAAAAGGCCATGGAGTAAGCGAAAGCGCTGAGAACCTGTCTCTGCCTGTCGTGCAGGCAGAAAGTCCGCGCAAGGTTGAAGGCAAAGTGCAGCTGTCAGACGCAGATGGCTCAGATTTGGCAGAAATGCAAGAAGTACAAAATCTGCCATTTGAGTCTGCAAAGCTAAAAGCCCAGCATTATCAGTGGTCTGACAAATGCTCAAAGGAGATCCAGCAGATGATGGCTGGGAGGCAGCAAAGGCATGAAGCTGCATTGCAAGCCTACTTGAGCATCAGGTATACCAGTTTGACTGTGCTGTCTGGCCTTAGTTGCAAGCAATCAAGGTCACAGAGGATATGGCATGCACAGCAGTGCGAAGCACGCTTGCAATATTCATGCCATGCCCAACTGTAGATGTGGGTTTTGCACCATGTGTTGACATGGTTCACAAAGTTTATGGTTTAGTACACTGTAATCAACATAATGAGGGTCAGTGAGCATCAGTCAAAGAGCTTACTACAACATGGTCAGTACTGCATGGGCTAATCAATCGATGAATCTATTTGACTAGCAGAATTGGTGCACCAGCACTAGAACTAGCTAGAGAGGTATAAACAAAGTGTAATTTGGACCATGCAGGAGTGCTGCTGATGCAGAGCTGCAAGCTGCTGTCGCTCAACAGGCAGCAGACTGCAAGCAGCAGTTGACGACCAGCACAGCAGATGTGGAGGCGATTCTAGGCAGGCTGTCTGATGAGCGTGTGATGCAGCTTGAGGAGCCTGATGTCCACAAGGTACAGCATATGTTAGCAAAAGCAAGTTGTATGCAGAGCTAGAGTCCTTACCGTGCTGGCGAAGTGCTTGGGCTCCCTGCAGCTACCCTGCACAAATACTTTGGGGACCAGCCAAAGTGTGTCATGTACACTGTTCAAGGCAACAGTGATTTCTCTTGATAACAACTGCATTGCTGGCCAAGAGATCTGTCCCGGCATCAGATGGGTTTCACTCAGAAAGACCAGCGCTGAGCAAATGCAGTGATGGTGCCCATTGCCGTTAGGAGTATGTTTTTGTAAAGCATGTCCTGACATTAAGAGTGCTGCTGTACTTTGGATGTATAGGCATGCATGTCACATGTTGTGATACATGGTTTGGTAGCATGTAAACTGGTAGTGCTTGCAAAGAATGCATGCTATCTTGCAAGACAATGCTGATCTGGGTAGTTGCTTGCCTGCCCTAAAGCTTTTGAAGCGCAAATGTTGCTACAACAGTTGACACTGCCAGAGGCACAAATCCTGTTTGGGCTTTGATTGGTGCCAGCGCATACAGTTTAACAGGACTTGTGCCACATACACCTTGCACATATACTATAAAGTGTAATGCTTGCTGTTGTCATGATGATGTGCAGGTGTGGGAGGCCGTGCTGCAACAGCTGCCCAATCGAGCTGACACCATCACACACCTCAGCCAAGCTGTTGAGGTGAGACTTCTTGCTTCTAGGATCTGCATCAGGCCCCATTTTTGCACACCATCACACAAGTCAGGCAAGCTGTTGAGGTGAAGTGTCTGGCTTTAAGGATCTTGTGTGAAAGCATCACACCTCTTTTTTGCACATCATCACAGAAACCAAAACAGCTGCTGAGGTAAAGTGTCTGGCTTCCAGAACCTTGTGTGAAAGCAGTTGCACCTCACTTTTGCAGGCGCGAGTAAGTGCTCACATGTTGTGACTCTTCAGATTTGCTTTGATCTGCTGTTCTTGTGCTGAAACAATGCTTGCTTTCTTGATTTGTCACTCAAAGTACGGCTTTGACAAGGATGCCAACATCAGCTGACAGGCTCAGCAGCGTCCCCAGGTAGCAAGCAACTTGTCTATTGCGCACCAGATTTCGCCAGCACTTTGGCATGACTTTGTCATGGCTTAGTGACCTGTCATCAACACGCGTTGCTGCTGACCTAGATCTGAGTCACGACCTTATGTGTTGCAGATCGCTGAGCAGCATAGGAAGGAGCTCGTGAATGAAGCCTTGCTGAGGATGACTACTGCTGTGAGTGACATTGCCCACTTAGGTCCTGGAGAAGTTGAGCGTCTGATTGAGCAGCAAGCTTTGGATCTGGACAACAGCCTGTTAGAAAACAGGTACAAGCCAAAGCCGCACTCGTGTGCCTTGTTGTGAACGCTGCCATACGTGTCAACGCATCAAAGGTATGCTAGGGATTTAATGTCAGCGCTGGTTTGTGTTGTCAGATTTGTAAAACATGTCGTCACAGCAGACCTCAGATGCTCATAGGAAGGTGTACACGAGCCTAGCCTGTCAGCTGATGGTGTCTGAGGTGAGGTTTGGAGAGGCGTGGCATGTGTGCTTTGCTGCTGGGCTAGCCAGCTGGCGCACGCTGCGGACTTAGCGCGCCCGCTGCTCGAGTCTTTCATTCTGTTTGCGTAGCTTCTTCTCCTTCTCTCTGTCACGAGTATCAAATATGTCTGAGTTGTGCATGCTGCAAATTCAGGAAGGTGTACACTAATTTGAGATGTCAGCTGGCAGTGGCTGAGGTGAGGCTTAAAGAAGGGTGACACGCGCACTTTACTGCTGGCCTGGCCAGCTGGCGCACCCAGCACCCCTACTGCTAGAGTCTTTCATTCTCTTAGCGTGGCTTCTTCCCCTTACTCTCTGCCAACACAGCCGCATTGTGTCTGAATTGCGAATGATGCAAACACAGGAAGGTTTACACAAGCCTAACATGTCAGCTGACAGTGGCTGAGGTGAGGTTTGAAGAGGCATGGCATGCACGCTTTGCTGCTGGGCTAACCAGCTGGCGCAAACTGCGCACCCAGCATGCCATCAACCTCTTCAATGCGCGGCTGGCAGGGGAGCTGTCTGAGCCAGACGCCCGCCTGGACATTTTCAGGTTGCTCAGACAGGACCAGGCCGCAGCGTACCAGGTGATGATCATTCCAATGGTCAAAAGTCAATCACTTTACTTTCTGTTGATGGTGATGGTTGTTTGAACAACTTCAGGCTGCTCAGACAGGACCAGGCCTCAGCCACTAATGATCGTTTTGATGGTTGAGATTTGTCTGTTTGACAGTTTGGTGGCATCATGTGGGCATAGAAGTGTTGAATGAGCATCTCAAGGTTCTATCCTCTGAGCTCGCTCCTGATTGTCTGCAATTTCAGCAGGGATTGACAACCCATTTGACGGCTGCTGCTGGTCTTGTGCCCTCAAGAGCAGACACTGCAGCAGCGCAAGCCTGGAGTGCAGCCGCTGCCAAGCTGATGCAGCAGTCAGATGCATCTAGAGTGCAGCATCTGACTGCGCTGCAGCAGTGTGAAGAGCAGGTGGACCAGACTGTCCAGCAAGCATATCAAGAACTGGAACAGCAGGTAAAACATTTATGTGTTGGGCCTGTCATGCAGTCTTCTGCAGAGAGAGGTCATTATGGTCATACATTGTGATTGTTGCAGTTGTTTGCTTGTATATACTATCTATGGGTGCTGCAGCACAGCAGACCCAAGCAGCACACAGCTTGGCATATTCTGAGATTGCTCAGTGCAGCTCAGATGTGCCTCATGCTGGCTGTGTTGCGACATGCATGGCATGGCATTGTTGCAGATGGAGGCATTTGAGCTGCTGCGGCCTATATTGGCTCAAGATTGCTCTTGCCCAAAGCATCAGGTTACAAGCTTGCTGATATGGCCATCATTTACTGCTTGCAGGCTAGGGCTTGCGGCGGCTACCCTGAAGAAGAGCTGCAGAAGCTGTTGCAGGAGCAGTGCAACAGCAACATGCAGCAAAGGCGGGAGAAGAGCCAAGAGCTGCTAGCTAGCACTCAAGCGGTGCTGGACAAGCAAGCTGCTGCCTGGAATGCAGCCTGTACAGCCTTGGGTCGGCTTGTGACACAGCTTGCTGATAGTCATGAAAGCCATGTAGCCAAGCATGGTCAGCTGCAGGCAGCGATTCAGACGGCGCTTGACACATCCAAACAGGTGTTGTGGACTTGCGTTGGCACCTCATCAGACTGAATGTTTGCAGCTGATGCAAGCCCTGCCAAAGTTTCGGGTTGCACTTATGTGGCATGGCTCTGGGTGCAGCATAATGCTAAATATCACACCATAGACATGGTGTCCCTGCACGCCTTGACAGCACAGATTGCTGCCTTGGCTGTCAATCCATGCAGAATTTTGCCGTAGACCCATTTACAAGCAGTGCTTCTGGTCACACTGATATGTCCCCTTGCCCAAATGCAGCATCAGAACAGCAGCAAACAGGAGCCATGCCCGACCTTGGCACATCCTAATAGTTCTGCTTTCAACTCTTGAAAGCAACCTTGTGCTTGGACCAGCTCTAGTGAGGCATCACAGACTTTCACGAGCCAGCTAGCTGCTTCGTGAGCTGATATCAAGAGGCCATTCACATGAGTCACATGTTGCAGGATTTCACACATGATGACACGTCCAAGGAGGCTGCTTTTCAAGAGGCAGTACAGTCTGTGCAGCAGGCAGCATCTGAGCAACAGCTGGATGAGCGAGTGACCACAGCACTGGGAGACCTTGACAGGTGGGTCGCCTGACTCCTTTGTTGATCTTCAGCTTGACAGAAGCTCTGCAGTCTTCTTGACTATGATTATTGACAAAAGCTTCGCAATTTTGCGCTGCACGTTTTATTGGCAATGTTGCGCTGACATGACATGAGCTTCTGTGCAGCACTTATTTACAGCTGTGAGATGTGCAGTGCATGCTGCACAAGTCTCAGTCCCTTTAAGCAACACTTGTCGCACAACAGGCTGGAGGGCGGGTACCGTAGCTATCACACTGCTGTCCTTGCCCTGCTGCGTCAGCACCCCAACAACATAGATTCAGCCAATGCAGCGTACCAGCAGCAGCTGTGCGCCTGGCTAGGTGTGCAAGACCCAGCCAATGCAGCAATACAGCCAGCAGCAGCAGTGGCTGCTGTTGCCACGCCTGATGCTGGCAGCGCCACTGCAGCTGTGACTCAGCCTTTGCCAGCTGCCACAGCTGAACTGAACACCACAGCAGTGGCTGAACCCAATCCACAGCCAGCCTCTGCAGTCACTGCTGGTGGGGTTGAGTTCGCTCCACAGCTGGATGCATACAGTCACTACATTGCTGAATCAGTCGGCACGGCAGTGGCCACAGCTGAGGAGGCAGCAGCCACAGCTGCAAGAGCTGTGGCCACCGCCAAGTATGAAGCCGCTGCTGTCATTGAGAAGGCCGCCCAAGAGGCAGCTGCTGCACAAGCTGCTGCAGCAGAGGAAGCTGCTGCTGCAGCTGCCGCTGCTGAGGCAAAAGCCAGCAAGGGCAGCAAAGATGCCAAAGGCAAACCTGCAGCGGCGACTAAGCCAAAAGAAGCCAGCAGTGCAGCTGACAAGGGTGGCAAACTCAGCAAGAAGGCTGCAGCTGAGAAGGCAGCAGCAGAGGCAGCTGCTGCCGCAGCTGAACCACCCCCTCCAGCGTTCCAATTCGAATTTGCCGGCGTCAAAGCCCCATGTGACCGCAGCGGCGCTGCACTGTGTCTAGAGGACAGCTTGCCTGAAGATGCAATCAGACAGGTGCTGCAGACATTGCAGCAGCAGTATCTGGAAGACATGGTCATGTTTGGGGAGGAGACTGGTAGCGGTGGCCACAGCTGGGCTGGTGACCAAGAGGTGGCTGCCACTGAGCAGCTAGAGGCCAGGCTCAGGTCACACAGGTAGACTAACTCTGCTCTTGGGCTGGCAAGTCCCTGCTGCATCCATGCATACTTTTGTCCTCAGTTTCTAGGCAATCAGCAAGCAGCGACAAAGGAAAGAGGATGAAAACAATCCGTCATATTTCTTCCTCTCACGGCCAAGACGTCTTGCGTGGGTGACGTATAAGCTTGTTGTGTTCCTAAGATTAGCAAATATCACTCAATGCAAGATCTCGACTATGAGTCTAGTGTCATGTCTGACTGCTGGTAACACCTATACTTACAGGTGTCAATCAAGATTCACAAACCCTTCTTGATTGTCTGGAATGGCAACAAAGCTCAAACATGCGCTGTTGCTGCCAAGCCAGCTTGAAGCTGTGAAGGCAAGCCTTTGGCATTGATCAAAGCGCTTTTGGTCAGGCTTACTCAGGTGTTGATCTGGAAGTAGAGTCCTAAAACTGTGCTGACGAGCAAGCTTGGGAAAATCACCGAGATCACATATAGTAGCAACATTCAAGCTTTTTGGTCAGGGTTGTTGTGCTGCAGGCCTCGTGCTGGTAGGGTGGAAGAAGAGGTGAGGCAGGCTCGCTCAGTGCAGCTTGTTGCCCAGAGAAGGCTTCTGGACCTGCACATGCGTTCCCAGGTAGTGCAAGGTATCTGCATTGTTATCACTAAAACCCATCACAATCTGCTGATACTCCCACAAAGCATGTTGTGCATGATTGTGCACTTGAAGTGATGATGCTTCCTTTTGGCATGGCATCACACCGCATGTAGACTTGGTCACTCAAGAAGCATTACAGGCGCTGAAGGATTGGCAGAGATTATGAGCATACTGTGTATCCTGGTCTTGTTTGTTTAAAATAAACAGGTTTCTCGGTTTCATGTAATCACAACAGCAAAATGCAATATCTTTCTGCTCTGGGCTATGTTGTAGGGCAAGGCATTGGGCGTGCAGCAACAGGAGGTAGCAGTGGCCACAGCTGCGGCGGCTGAGACGAGGCAGCAGTGGCTGGCCAAGCTGCGGGGCAAGGAACAGCTGCTTTACAGCGCACAAAGCGCCCAGTTCCTGGACATCAGGAAGCGTGAAGCTGAAGCTTTCAAGGTGCCCATTGTGTTGCGTCTCTTCCTTCAGAGTCTGTGCACACACGCTGTCAGTATGGAAAGCTGTGATGTGCTTCACAAATTCCATGCGGTTGTGCCTGCCTTCTCTTGTGTTGACTATGACTTGCCGGCAAGCATGTTATGCGTTGTGCGGCATATGCATCAGCTCAGGTGTGAGTAGTGTCACAAATACTCCCATATGCCCAAAAGATCTCTGAGTCTCAAGCATGCTATGCTTTTTATGAACCGGTCATGACACAATGCAGGACAAGCTAGGAAGGGATCTGGCTGCGCAATCTGGCAAGCTGACAGACACCATCTCAGCTTCCTGCCAGAAGGTCCTTGATGGCAACGCCAGGTTCTCAGAGCAGCACTTGAAGGGGTTTGAGCAAGGCGGGCAATATGCTGTTGCCACCATACAGCAGGCACAGCAGCAACTGCAGCAGGTGGAGGCGGCTGTGACAAGTATCAGGTATGAGACACATGCAATAGGCTCCTTCGCCTCAGAATGCTGCTGCAACCATATAGCAGATACAGCAGCAGCTGCAGCAAGCATCAGGTCTGAGCATCTTTTTGCGCTGTGAAACTTAATGAGACAAAGCAGATTGGTACATACAACACTGTACTGTCATCCACAGACAGCAGCAGGTGAGCAGCGCAGTGGCTGTGCCGATGATTTAGCTTTACGCAGCTTGTGTTGCAGATAGCATATAGCCAGTAAGTGTGGATCTATACAAATGCAGCAGTACGCTGTTGTCTGCAGGCAGCAGCAGGTCAGCAGTGCCTAGACAGCCCAGCAGGAGACGCAGCTGAAGGCAGCAGAAGCTCTGGAGGCTGTTTTGGCTGCCATCCCTCGCCATCGCCAAGACTTGATGTTGATTGAGGCCCTTGCTAACTTCCTGCAATGCAAATACTGGTCAAATTCAGCACTGAGGTATCGACAATGCCGTTGTTTGCAGGCAGCAGCAGGTCAGCAGCGCAGAAATAGCCCAGCAGGAGACACAGCAGAAGGCAGCAGAAGCTCTGGAGGCTGTTTTGGCTGCCATACCTCGCCACCGCCAAGACTTGCTGTTGATTGAGACCCTTGACAAAGCCCTTGATGCTGCCAAGAAGACAGCCAACACCAGGTTCAGTGAAAGCAGTGCTGCAGCTGTGGCAATACAGATCCAGATTGCTGCTCTGCAACAGCTGTTGCAGCCTCAGGTAAGGCTACTGGAAAGTCAATGTGACCATGTCCTGCCGTGCTGTGCTGGGCAGTCCTATGCTGTGCTGTGCTGATGCTGCATACATGCTTTGAAGTTTGAGCATTGATTTCAACTGCTGTCTCAAGCAGTCAATACAGACATCAGAACTACCTGTGTTCTGCAGAGTTGGCATTGTATTGACACATCCAAGCCACTCCTTGCCCCAAAGAGCTACATGGGATCTGGCTGGTGCTTGATCCTTTGCAGAAGGAGACATTGTCTTGTGTGTAGGGTGGAGACAAGGCAAGCCTGCCCCTTTGCAAGGACATCCTGCAGCTGGCAACTGCGCTCAGGGCAGGGTTGTATGCCAGGGCACAAGCGTTGCAACTCGTGAAAGCGCCTTTCACCCTCGAGGCACTGGACTTGGCATTGGTGGTTGGAGACAGGAGTGGGCCAACAGTAGCAGGAGCTGCTGAGACAGGTATGAATCAAAAGGCTGAATGTCAGTCACGTGCAGCGCTTAGCTACCTGTAGGCTGTCAGCACAAGATGCACAGTGTCCATGCTTCGTGCCTGAGTTGTGTTACCTATGTGAGCCCTTGAATGGAACAATCTAGGTGTATGCATTGCCTCAGACTTACCTGTGCGTAGGGTATGCAACCCCCATCCCACCCCAGGGGCTATGGTATACACTTCAGTCTGGGGTGACACGCAATCTCCAGCAGCATTCCTAACCACCTGTTCGCCCTGTCTGCGACAGTCAAAGCCCCAGCTGCTTACTGCATTTGTTCTGCAAACAGCGTCATCCAGGTCAAGTTCGCCAACAGTAGCTTACCATCAAGCAAATCACGTAATTTTGATCTTCATCTGCTTGCGTACCTGCAGCATCCTCCACTCCCATATCAGCTCAAATTGAAGCAGCAGTGAAGGCATGTGAAGCAGAGACAGGCAAAGCAGGGCAAGACTACTATTCAGCCCTGGCAGCTGCTGCTAGCCCTGCTGTCAAGGGCACTGCGGCAAAGGGCTCTGCACCTGGCAAGGGACCTGCAGCATCTGTCAAAGATGAGCCTGCCACACAGGTTGAGGTATGCCTTCTGACAGGCCTTGCCTTGATACTCAAGCAAGCTGGCCTGGCAAGACAGGACAGGTACACGCACACAGTTCTCCACCTGTTTGGCTTGTTGGGTGGAGTGTGTTCATTGTGCAGTGCCCGGCATTCTTACCTGGTCAACAGCACAACAGGCATTTGTAGCAATAGCTGTCAGCTGGCAAAGCTTTCCAGATGTCAGTGACAAACTCATCACTTTGCATGCAGCCTTGTGTGAACTGCGGTGGACATCAAGCAATCAAAGTTTCACAAATGAGTCCCATGTTGACAAGCACGAGCTGATGCATAAGCTACCATGACGATTGCATTTACTACTGTGCGTAGAGTGTGAGCACGCGGCCAGAGCGCATTCCTGGCAGCCTGGCCGGCCTGCAGGAGATGAACAGTCACACCCTACAGCAGCTACAGCAGCAGCTGCAGGACCATCTCACAGCTGCCCACAAACAGCTGCGAGCACAGGTACCCAGACCCTGTCTGTTTTTCTGTCTTGTCCGCCGAGAAGCTATGCAAAGCTTGTCAGTGTTGCTGATAGTCTGATTATCAAAGATGCTACTGCATAGCCTGCAGGCTAAAGTGCATGTTGATCAGAATCAGCCCTTAATAGTGTATGATTGTCTCAAATTTGGAATGATGTATTGCATTGTCTTCAGACAACTCAGCTGGTAGTGATTGCTGTGAGGCTGCGCTCAACAACTCCATGCTACCATTGCGCTTTGTACCATTGCGGTTTGTACAACACCGCAGAACAACTGCAGTGAATGCTGCAGACATGTTAGGCTGCTCAACAAGCTGCTCTGCACCACAATACTTGCAAACCTTCCTGCAATGTTGCGGACCCATAACAGCAAATGCTGCAAATGCAAGCTTCCATGGTGGTAATGCAGGTCCTGGATGTGTACCGACTGCTGGAGCTGCTTCCACAAGTAGTCACCAGTGCTTTCACACAGCATGAGCTGGCAGTTGCACAGGAAGCGCAGCGCTCATTAGCGGCGCCTGTGGAGCAGCAGCACCAGCAGCTGCTGCAGCAGTTTGACCAACACAGGAAGGCACTGCAGCCTGGCATGGCCCAGCCCAGCAGGTGACCTACCCTTTTTCCATTTCCTGTTTAGCAACACTGACCAGAATGTGTGCATGTGATGTGCGTTGAGGCAGGTTGTGTCCAGGTAAGTGACTGTGCGTATGACTAGGTCATCTTGCATCAGCACAGGAATGCCTTGCAGCCTGGCATGGCTCAGCCTAGCAGGCAAAATCCCATTTTGCATCAACACTCACCACAATTGTGTGCTTCTGACGCATAGTGAGACAGCTGGCAATCTACCTTTTGTGCAGCCATGCTCACCAAATCATATCAACGCACTTTGGGACAGCTCAAGTGCTCTTTCAGCTGGCTGAGCATATGTCTGTGTGTTGGTAGATCAGCACAGGAAAGCACTGCAGCTTGACATGGCAGAGGTCAGCCTGACCCAGCCCAGCAGGTGACTCACCACATTTGAATTGACCCTTGTCAAAGCATGTTTGTGATCCTTTTTGAGAGAGCTGGTGTGCTCTTTAGCCTGCGCAACAAATGGCTTGCTGATCAGCCGCTGTGCAGCAGCTGGGATAAGCATCAAAGCTACCAAGACTTGTGAGCTATGTCTGGCCAGATACGCTGTTGTGTGGTAATCGTTGCTCACCTTTGGGGCAGGGGGAGGGGAGGGGGGGTTGGGGCATGTCACGCTGGCTCAGCACGTTCTCAAGCACATCATGTAAGCAAAAGGTCGACATGCATAGCAGATCTGAAAGCATGCAAGGGGTAAGTGAGTAGAAGGATAAAACTCCATGGTTTTCATACAGGCAAGGGGAAGTGGCAGCCTTGACTGCAGCAGAAGAGGAGCGCAGCACCCAAGCCATCCAAATGGGGCAGGGCTACACCCAAGCAGCCCTTCAGCTCATTAGTCAGCAGGGCCCTGCCGCACGTGCCAGGCTGGTGCAGCTCACACAGCTTCTGCTGCAGCTTCTGGATGGCTTCGTCATGCCGGCAGATCTGATTGGGTCTGCTGAAGATCTCAGAGATGCTGTGGAAAGAAGCAAGAGCAATGGTTCAGTCACAATGGCCTCTATTGGCACTGCTGAGACTGTCAGGTATGCTCCATGCAGCTGCAAAAACCTGGAACAATTTCCGCTTTGCGTTTCAAGTTACAGCAAACGAGACAGTCTGTCGGCACCTCTGAGGCTGTCAGGTATAGCCCATGCAGATGTAAGCATTGCACAGCAGTTTGATTTACTTGGTGAAGGAATGGATCTCAGAAGTTCTGTGGAAAGCAGCAAGAGCAGTGTTTCCGTTAACGTGGCTACTGTTGGCACTGCTGAAGCTCTCAGGTATGGTGCATGCACTTATAACATCGCATCATCATCATCATCATCATCATCATCATCATCATCATCATCATCATCATCATCATCATCATCATCAACATCAACATCATGCATTCTCGTGAGGCTCTGTGACCCAGCTTGGTGCATACTACTGCATATTAAGACTTGCAATTGGCAGCAGATGGCTGCTTTGCTAGCACCACAATACAGAATATTGTGATCACGTTCATGCTTCTCAAGAGCTGTTGAGCAAAGTTGCTGCGATCATGAGAAATACACTGATTCTGGCTATGTTGACAATGATTTGCTGTGCTGCAGCCCTGTGAGGCGCAGCCTGAAGCAGCTTCAGGCTCTGGCCCTGGCAGGGGCTGAAGCAGGGGGTGAGGCTGTGCAGACAGGCCCTGCAGGCAAGGGCCCTGCTGCGGCCAGCAAAGCTGCCACAGCAAACAAGGCAGCAGCCAAGGTGACGTAACCTGCAATCCTTCCATACAGCATGCATACTTTGTATATTTGCAAGAAAACTGCAATGCATTTTAAATCCAGGAAAGTTGCTCCCACTCAATGTACCTTTGAAGCGTCGCATGTATCCCCAGCCACGCCACCTTTCATGTTCAGTTTTGTAGCATTGTATGCCAAAATTCTCAGTCCCAATGCATTGCTCAGTCAGCCACTGATGCAGACAAACTGAATGCTAATGTGCACAGAGAGGCAGAAGTCAACATGGCAATGCCGGCGCTGTTTTGACACTGGCTTGCACACAGTCAAATCTGCACCCTGTCAGGATGGACTCAAACCGACTGCCTTTGCCTGACACACTCGCCTCAAAGCTGATCAGATGTTGCACTCTGCAGGGCTCTGCCAAGGATGCTGCAGCAGACAGTAGCCGTGCTTATGCCCCAAGCCAATGGCATTTGCAGCCGCCCCTTATTGGCCTACAGGTGAGGCACGCTAGAACATTGTCTGCACATGGCAATGGCACAACTCAAAACTGCTCGCTGCAGCACGGAGCAGCAGTCTCTTGGTTGACTGGTGCAACCGCTGCCACGCTTTCTGACAACTGCATTGCTGCTGCTCAGGGCAGTGTGATTTCTTGAGAGATAGTGCATCATGTGCATCAGCTAGCAGTCTTTGCAAGGCCCAGCTTCGAAATTGTTTACCTTTTGAATCACATATGGCCTGGCATTCTCCAGGACTCCTGACAGGCTGGGCAGTGGCATTGATTGATGAGTGTCAGCCCAAATTTCTTGCATTTTGACATCAGCTGATGATTGTTGACTGATTGTGTGACTGACCCAATTGGAGACGGTTGATTCCTCCAGCGCAGACCTAGCTGGGCCTGCTGGGCCTGTCTAGCACGCGTTTTGAATGAGTGACTGATTGATGATTAATGACTGGTTGTGTGTGGCAGGATCTGGGCTGGAGTGCCGCTGACTCAGAGGCACTCTGTCCATCAGCTGTGCAGCCTTCAGCTGATGTAGCAAGTGCAGCAAAAGGCAAGACTGCTGCTGCTGCAAAGAAGCCAGCTACTACAGACAAGAAGGCTGCCCCTGCTGCAGCAACTGCAGTGCCTGCCATGACAGAGGAGCTGGTCACGGGCCTTGAAACGCCGTGTCATGTTGCGGTCATCAGATGTCACCAGTCAGCAGTGTCAGAAGAAGTGTCAGCCCTGAAAGCGTCTGTGGACGAGTTGAAAGGCAGCATGGGCAGTTGGCAAAACAATGAGCAGGCAAACAAGGTTAGATGGGCTAAGTCAGTGACCAATCTGAGCGACCTGATTTAATGACAACTCATCTTCGCTGTTGCAGAATGTCTGCACTGATTTGCCACCATTTTCTTCAATTGAAAATGGTTCCTTCATGGCAAGCAAGCAGGCAAGCAAACACTGTTGTGCATTGAAATGAACGAATAACTTTCGCCTTTCTCGGCAGTGAGTGTCGACTATCAATGGCTTTCAAGGTCTGTATCAACTGTCACAATCGTATATGAAGTATATGCTTGACTGAAGCATGATCCCTCTTTCAATTGCAACGCTTTCTCTTGGGTTCTTGATGCCTCGTTCAAAATGGCCTTCTCCAAAACAGTCAAATGGGGCAGAAACTCACGCTATTGACATGGAATTACTTTTGAGGCAAACATGCAGCTTTTGCTGGACACTATAGTAGAGACTACTGGTAATGCACATACCCCACATCCTTGCAGCAGTCATTGAATATCAGCAAGATTGTAGCTAGGTAGGCTCAACACTGAACACTGTCTGATTTGTCAAGTCAACTTGGACCTCTTTACATCTGGCAGATGCTCATCTTGCACCATAGAACTCCCTTCTTGCTGCATCAACTCATCTACATATTCCTGCGTCTTTTTGCATGCAGTGCAGGCTGTGATACCGGTATCCTTGTCAAGAATCACACAACAAAAAGAGGATCGCGCCTTGCCTTCACTGCCGATGTACATGAATGGCATCACTTCTTCAACGAAAGCCCGCTTGTCTGTTGCCCTTGCATATAGCTCAGCGAAGCCAGGGCGAGCTGAAATCACATCTTGCAAATACTGAAGTATTGCAAGAACCGCCTTAGGTGACTGTTGGGATGGCTGATCATGATGCAAAGTTGTGCAGCTGTCATGCGACACTCCTGGGCAAATTTGCAACCCCTCTGGCAACCCCTCTGAGTATGCAGGGGGGTCATCATCAGGGTCTTGGTTTCTGTAAGGCACCCCAAAACGCAAGCATTCTGCCTCAAATGAATAGCTCCATTTGCGCCCAATTTGCTGTACGCTAGCTCCACACATCTTGTCTGGGCAAAAGCCAAGAGTGGCGTGGGGAGTGAACTCTGAAGGCCTTCTAAATAGCTTCTGTCCGCAGCAGCAAAGCTTTAAGGGGTGATGACCATGGCAATGAATGCACTTGAAGGCTGGAACCTGTAGACACGCATCTAGGGTGTCAGCCTGATCTTGCCTTGTGTTTCTGCATGATTGCTTACCAAGCGCAGAATGCCAAAATTGGCATGAGCTCAGTGCTCTACGTCTTCAGAGTACCGATGTCAGTGCATTGCAGGTCCATGATGTCATGACAAGCAGCATGTAGCTGTAACTGCTTACTAGTGGCAATAGGCGAGTAACGTCATTTTTCCTGGCACAAGCTGTGGATCAGGTGCAGTCAGGCGGTACAGTGAAGGCAGCAAGCTTGTTGCAACAGGCCAAACAAGACAGACTTTCAACATACAGCAAATGCGCAGCTAGGAAGACTGGCTTCTGGATAACACACAGGCTAGTCAGGCCACAGACATGCTGAGTTCATACAATCAGCCAAGCATACTTGAAAAATTGAGGCAGCATGCATTGCCTTCTTGTTGGCTTTGTCAAAAGGAAAGAAAACATCTTTCTCAGCCATTTCTGGCCAGGAATCATCAGAAGTGTAGTCATCATACGGCACTCTCTGGGCCTCCTTGTTTGCTCGTCTGGCCTTGTGCCTTGCCAGCACTTGGGCAACCCCGTGATTGCCCATTTGCACCTTCTTCAAGGCTTTGACATAGTCATCAGCACCTGACCAGCCCATAGGCCCTCCTCTCAATATGCATCTGTTAAGATGGCTTTTGAGACTGGCAATTATGAAACGTGAACCTGGCCCCATGTGTACTCTCATGGTGGTGTCTCTAAGGAAGCCAACATTGCCCTGATTTCCAAACTGCAAAAGAAGCCATGCATGATGTCAATCACCTGGAAAACAAAAGCGAGCAGAGATTCAAGTGACGTGAGAACTCATTTGCACTGTCACAAAGTGGCTTTGAACAGAACTGCTTGTAGGCGGTTCATTGCTTCTGTGTGCACCTAGCTGGGTTGTGACAGTGATCACTAGATTGCGTGCTAATGATGGTGGTGTTGATTTCAGTTACTCAGGGATGTCTTTAAGTGCAAGCTTCAGCAAATGCTGCATGACTGCAAAGACCAGAACATGAACTTGAGACGTGATATTATCAGTGGCTCGGGGATGACTACAAGTAACAGCTCCAGCAAATGCTGCACCAGTGCAAACAAAGCATCCTGACCGAGAGGGGCTGATGTCAAGGATTGCATGAGGAGACACTGCAATCTACCCGGAAGCATTTCACAGATCCACGCTCAAGTGTCATTTAGAATACCAACTATGTTTTCTGTAGCTGCAGGCAATACCATACACCACATCATATGAATATGCATTGACATCAGATTTGACCTGAACGTTCAGTATGTGCTGCCTGCTTGCTGCATGCTGACGCAGGTGTGCTAGAGTAGCTTTGCCTTCATATGATGACAGCCTTTCCTGGGGCTCTTCCTCTTCCTCAGAACTGGAACTTGGTATGCCAGTGCAGTATGATTCCCTCTGCTTATATGCAGACGGGTCCCATTCAAGTCGCGCAACATGCGCGCATGCCCCACATATAAATTTGCCGTCTGGGTGAGCTGCGCTAGGGTCTTTGATCCTCACTTCCCAGTAATTCAACTGGTCACCGGATCTGAACCCATGCAGGTCTGTTGGTGGATGCATATGAGGGGTCGAACAAAGGGGTTTCAGGCAGCATGCGAGTGCAGGATGTTGTGGTGATGCCAAGTTTGCCTATAGAGGTTGAGTCAGCCCTTGCCTGTACTGTGAGGATAGAGGTAGGTCAAGATCAACCCAAAAGGCTGTGTACTTGCTGTCATCATCAGCAGGTTCGCGATCTTGCTCCATGGCTTCGCGCAGACGTGTAGCGAAGGCTGTTTGAGGTGCGTCTGGGTCTTCCTCATTCGGAGGTCTGCCCTCTGACATCTCGTCATCGTCGTCGCTGATGGAGCTCATGCTCAATACTGTTCTAGGTGACAAGATGCTGCTTCAGCTTAGCATGCATGCATGTTGCGCTGTGCTTGTCGACTAAACAACTATCCCCTCTAGTCTGTCAGCGCAGACTGTCTCTCAACAAAATGCTCAGCTCTCGCTCATGGTATTCGCGAGCTGCTCAAGTACGAGAGTTTTGATGCGCTTCAGAAAGCAAAGCACTTGAATCTTTGCGACGTTGCTATAACTTCAAGGTATGCTGCGTCAAATGTTCCTAAAAGTTGCAGTGACTACGGCCCTGGGCTTCGCCAGCAGCGCTGATCAGAGAGACAAGTGAGAGAGAGAGAGTAATGCTACATGCCTTCGTTGTCCAACCAGAACGGGCTCCTGGTAGAAGCAGAAGCCCCACTGGTCTAGCGCGACGTGCAATCTCTCTCCTCTCTCGGTGCACTGTGTAGCTGTGTTGAGTTTCAAGATCGGTGGCCCTCTCTGCTAGGCCTGATACGCTCCCAGCGCTTTCAGCTGTGGCGACCTTCGGCGACAAGACTACTTAAACTTGCAGCAGCCAGAAGGCTACAGCAGACAGACCTCAAGGAGCAGACCTGCGGTCCAATCCTTCAGATCAGCGAAACGCACAAGCCTTGCAGCTTGGGTGTTGTCTCACGGACAGGCTCTTTCACAAAGTCGTGCCAGCAAGCAGCAGTCCCGTTGTTTGTCACTGCAGTATATCCACAAGTTCACGCCTGAACGTCCTGTCAGTCCCATTCCTGCAGGGCATCAAGTTCCAGTCAGCAAGGGGGAGGCTGTAGTTCACAAGCTCTTGCACCAAGCAGCCACTGTAATGCAAAGAGACAGCAGACTCATCTAGTGCACATTACTCTGTTGCAGGCTACTGCCTGCAAGCGGACGTGGTTGTGAACAAATTGTTGTTGGGAGAGAAGATTTCCCTGCTCGTTTCCCTGCAGTGGGGACAAGGACCTTTCAGCCCTCCAGCAGCAGATTCTGTCCAGCAACAAGACTGCCAGTGAGAAGGCTGATTGTCTTCTGCTGGAAAGCACAGTCAATGATTTGAGCAGGGATGAGTGGCTACAACTCATAGCTGGAATTCCTGAAGACGTGAAAAAGGCTATTGGCATATTGAAGTCAGCAGGTGCCCATCTTGACTTGGATACTTGTCAAAAACTACCGGTCAGCAACTGGGTTGTGATGACCTTTGACAGCACAGTTGCTTGCCTTGAGCTAGCATGACAGCAACTTGAGCAACTGGCCATACATATTCGGCTATTCTGTGTGTTGCTTACACACACAAACATAGCTGTTTGCATGAGAGCCTCATGCACACTTCAAGGAACCGTTTTGGCGTGTGCCTCATAATGCTGCCAGATGTGCATTTGATGTGAGGCCCAACTTCCTGGCCTTGACCCTTCACAGGATTTGCTTTACATTACTTTGTTACTGCCTGCATGTCACACACTGTCTAGGTTTCTCCCAAGGTTTAGGCTTGATTTTGAGCTCTGCGTCACAGCCTGTTTGTCAATGTGCACAAAGTGGCATGTGTGCCATCAACAAAATTTAGTACAGTTGGACCCTTTGCTGCTGCAATGCTCATAGTTGCTGATTGCATGTGCCATCTTCAAGTTCAAGCAAGCACAGTAACCATCCGGGCGACACATGGTGATGGTGATGCTGATGGTGGTGTATGCGTGCAGTGCGCCAGGAGCAACATGGACAGCAGCAGACACTTGATGCAGGTATGCAGTCAAGAAGCTGGTGTGGCAGCATCCTTGCTTGAGTGCATTTCTGGTAGTTGTCTAACCTGAAGGCAAGTGCTGAGCATTCAACGCAATGCACAACAAGACTTGCTTATCAGGCTGAATGCCATACTAGCTGAAGTAGAGTCATTGCAAGGTAGCCTACTTTGCTGATGTCAGAATGTTGCACTCAGCTCAATGATTCTTGGTTTCATGGTCTCCTGGGGTATGCTAGTGCATACGTTAAATTGAAGCAATTGGAGCGTCATTCGGCTGTGATTCAGTGGATGTTCGCTTGCAGGGTCCTCAGTTGGAGGCGTGGCTGCACAAAAAATGGGGTGAGGCTTGCTAGTATATTCTTGTTGGTGTCTATACAAGCTGATGCGCAGAAACCATGTCTTTTCAGAGAGCAATATGGTGAATGTCAAGGTCAGAGGAGAAACTGCATTTTCTCCAGTGCAGCTGTATCTTGCGGCTGGAGAGTCTGACCAAGCCACATCTGGACATGTGTACATGGACAACATCAGGGCCATGATGCATGGACCGCCAGCGGATGTTCCAGTCATGGTTTGCGAAGATATACATGCTTCGAGAATGAAGGGAGCGCTGTTGTATTGTGATGTAAATGACTTATGTCAGAAGCAATTCATGGCAGGTTCCGAGCTCATTGTATGGCCAGGTGAGTGCCATGTAACAAGATGCTCAAGTCTCAACATTTCTTCTGTGCTGTGTCTGTTGCGTTCTGATGTTGTCTGTACAAATTGTGTGTCTCCAATCCAACTCTGGGTTGTGGTCTTCATCAAACGACTAGATCTGAGGCAAGTACAGAGGAGCCGGAAAGTCTTGATCAGGACAGTTGCATGAGTCACAGCTGTAGCAGTGTGACTCAGACTCAATCAACACATCAGCACAACTCAGCA
>BDIU01000041.1:0-38024 GCA_002118135.1 Trebouxia sp. TZW2008 | reverse complement strand
CCCCTTCGGGGTACGGGGAGAAAAGGATTCCGGGTACTAGACTTTACCCCGAAAAGATACTACCCCGTATCTTTTCGGGGTACCGGATACTACCCCGAAAAGATAACCCGAAGCTTTTCGGGGTATTAGACTTTACCCCTATACCCTTATACCCCTATACCCCTTCGGGGTACGGGGAGAAAAGGATTCCGGGTACTAGACCTTACCCCGAAAAGATACTACCCCGTATCTTTTCGGGGTACCGGATACTACCCCTATACCCCGAAGGGATACTACCCCGAAGGGGTACCGGATACTACCCCTATACCCTTATACCCCTATACCCCGGAGGGGTACCGGGAGAAGCTTCTCCGGGTACCGGGAGACTTTTCTCGTATCCCTTCGAGAAGCTTTTCCGGGAGACTTTTCTCGTATCCCTTCGAGAAGCTCTTCGTATCCCTTCGAGAATCCCTTCCGGGAGACTTTTCTCGTATCCCGAAAAGATACGAGAAAAGTCTACTTTCCCGAAAAGAAAGTAGACTTTCTTCGTATCCCTTCGTACTAGACTTTACCCCTATACCCCGTATCTTTTCGGGGTACCGGATACTACCCCTATACCCCTTCGGGGTACGGGGAGAAAAGGATTCCGGGTACTAGACTTTCCGAAGTTTTTACCGAAGCTCTTCGTCTCCCGAAAAGAAAGTAGACTTTCTTCGTATCCCGAAAAGATACGAGAAAAGTCTACTTCCCCTTAGTACCGGGAGAAAAGGATTCGTACCCCTTAGGAGACTTTCTTCGTCTCCCGAAAAGAAAGTAGACTTTCTTCGTATCCCTTCGAGAAGCTTGTACCCCTATACCCCGTATCTTTTCGGGGTACCGGATACTACCCCTATACCCCGAAGGGGTACCGGATACTACCCCGAAGGGGTACCGGATACTACCCCGAAAAGATAACCCGAAGCTTTTCGGGGTACCGGATACTACCCCTATACCCCGAAGGGATACTACCCCGAAGGGGTACCGGATACTATCCCGAAAGGATAACCCGAAGCTTTTCGTATCCCTTCGTACTAGACTTTCCGAAGCTTTTACCAAAGCTCTTCGTATCCCTTAGTAAAGGATACTACCCCGTATCTTTTCGGGGGGTGTCGCTTCCGGGAGGCTTTCTTCGTATCCCGAAAAGAAAGTAGACTTTCTTCCGGATACTACCCCTATACCCCGAAGGGGTATAGGGGTAAGTCTTTTTATTGGGTCGGGTTTTTTCGGGGTACGTCAAAAAGTAAAAGGGTAAAAAGGGGAAAAAGCCCAAGTAAAAAGGGAAAAGAGCTATTTAAACTTTGTAGTAGTTGAAATTGCTATAAAAAGTTTTTTATAATAGCTTTGTCTTTTTTGGTAAATCTCTTAAAAGATTAGAGGATAAAAACACATTTATTTAGACATTTTTCGTTTTAATCTTGTTCTTTTGCCAACTCGACCTCGTAGATAATATAATTTAGCTCTACGAACCTTAGCACGTCTTTTAACCTCAATATCTTTTAAATAAGGAGAATGAATAGCAAAAACTCTTTCAACCCCAACTCCTTGAAAAAGAGAACGTACAGTAATAGTTGAATTCAAACCAGCTTGGTGTTGTGCGATAATTGTACCTTCAAAAGGTTGAACTCTTTGTTTATTACCTTCTTGTATTAAAACACCAATCTTTACTGTATCACCAATAGACATTTTAGGCAATTTAGCTTTTAATTGATCTGATTCTATTTTATTAATAATTTGTTTATATCTCATTTCGATTAAATCTCCTTAATTTTAGAATTTGTTTGTTTGTAATCTTGTAAAATAACTATTTGTTT
The DNA here is from genome assembly GCA_002118135.1 of Trebouxia sp. TZW2008. Classification (NCBI taxonomy): domain Eukaryota; kingdom Viridiplantae; phylum Chlorophyta; class Trebouxiophyceae; order Trebouxiales; family Trebouxiaceae; genus Trebouxia; species Trebouxia sp. TZW2008. Next base: position 36,195 of record BDIU01000041.1, on the reverse strand, counting down.
TAGGGAAATAAAAAGAATTGCTTGATAAGCCTTATGTTTTTTGAAAAGCAAAGGCTCTTTTTTTGGTTATGCTTTGCATTTCTTTTGAGTTTTTTCTGCTGCGTTTTTCATTGCTGTTGGAACAGAGCGTTTTGTATTGTGCTTACCTTGGAAAGATAACCCTCGTATCCCGAAAAAGATAAAAAGATCCGATAAAAATACTTACCTCAAAATGGCTTTTCCAGAAAGGATACTCCCCTATACTTCGAAAAAATACTACCTTTTTCCTTTACCCCCCGCAAAGAGACGGGGTAGTATCTGGGAAAAGATTCGGGAGAGTATCCGGGAAAAGATTCGGGAGAGTATCCGGGAAAAGATTCGAGAGAGTATCCAGTACGAAGGGATACGAGGAGCTTTTCCTCGTACCCCTATACCCCGAAGGGGTATCGGATACTACCCCGTATCTTTTCGGGGTACCGGATACTACCCCTATACCCCTTCGGGGTACGGGGTACTAGACTTTACCCCTATACGAAGGGATACGAGAAAAGTCTCGAAGGGATACGAAGAGCTTCTCCCGGAAAAGCTTCTCGAAGGGATACGAGAAGCTTCTCCCCGTACCCCGAAGGGGTATAGGGGTAGTATCCCGAAAAGATACGGGGTAGTATCCGGAAGGGATACCCCCCGAAAAGCTTCGGGTTATCTTTTCGGGGTAGTATCCCGAAAAGATACGGGGTAGTATCCGGTACCCCTTCGGGGTATAGGGGTACGGGGAGTATCCCTTTACGAAGGGATACGAGAAAAGTCTCGAAGGGATACGAAGAGCTTCTCCCGGAATCCTTTTCGGTAAAAGCTTCGGAAAGTCTAGTACGAAGGGATACGAGAAAAGTCTCCCGGAAGGGATTCTCCCCGTACCCCTATACCCCTATACCCCTTCGGGGTACGGGGAGAAGCTTCTCCGGGTATAGGGGTAGTATCCGGTACCCCTTCGGGGTATAGGGGTATAGGGGTATAGGGGTAGTATCCGGTACCCCTTTAAGGTATAGGGGTAAAGTCTAGTACGAAGGGATACGAGAAAAGTCTCCCGGTACCCCGAAAAGATACGGGGTAGTATCTTTTCGGGGTAGTATCCGGTACCCCTTCGGGTTATAGGGGTATAGGGGAGAAAAGGATTCGTATCCCTTCGAGAAGCTCTTCGTATCCCTTGGTAGTATCTTTTCGGGGTAAAGTCTAGTACGAAGGGATACGAGAAAAGTCTCCCGGAAAAGCTTCTCGAAGGGATACGAAGAGCTTCTCCCGGTACCCGGAAGAGCTTCTCCCGGTACCCCTCCGGGGTATAGGGGTATAGGGGTAGTATCCGGTACCCCGAAAAGATACGGGGTAGTATCTTTTCGGGGTAAAGTCTAGTACCCGGAATCCTTTTCTCCCCGTACCCCGAAGGGGTATAGGGGTAGTATCCGGTACCCCTTCGGGGTAGTATCCGGTACCCCTTCGGGGTATAGGGGTATAGGGGTAAAGTCTAGTACGAAGGGATACGAGAAAAGTCTCGAAGGGATACGAATCCTTTTCGGTAAAAGCTTCGGAAAGTCTAGTACGAAGGGATACGAGAAAAGTCTCCCGGTACCCCGAAAAGATACGGGGTAGTATCTTTTCGGGGTAGTATCCGGTACCCCTTCGGGGTATAGGGGTATAGGGGTAGTATCCGGTACCCCGAAAAGATACGGGGTAGTATCCCTTCGGGGTAGTATCCCGAAAAGATACGGGGTAGTATCCGGTACCCCGAAAAGATACGGGGTAGTATCTTTTCGGGGTAAAGTCTAGTACCCGGAATCCTTTTCTCCCCGTACCCCGAAGGGGTATAGGGGTAGTATCCAGTACCCCTTGGGAGTATAGGGGTAGTATCCCGAAAAGATACGGGGTATAAGGGAGTATCACTTTTTTTCTTTTTCCAAAAAGGGGAAAGATTTTTCGGGGTATAGGGTAAAGGTTTTTCGGGGTACAAAAATAAAAAAACCAAAACTAAACAAAAAAAAGAAAAGAAAACAGAAAAAAAGAACAAAAGCCGAAACAAAAGAAATAAGGGGGTAAAAGATTTGTCTAAAATTAGGTGAGAAAGCTATTTTTTCTGTTTTGCAAAAGCCTGATTTGCATCAGCTATTTTCTGAATTTCATCTCTTTTTTGAACAGCATTTCCCTTTTTTTTAGAAGCGTCGATAAGTTCATTAGTAAGTTTTGAAATCATACTTTTTCCAAACCTATTTCTAGAAGAGGATACCAACCAGCGAACACTAAGTGTAGTACCGCGTTTCGAATTCACCGTTAACGGTATTTGATATGTGGATCCACCAATTCGTTTTGCTTTTACTTCCACATTTGGTGTTGCATTTTGAACAGCTTGCTCAATGACTTTTACAGGGTCTTTTTGAGTAATATTTCTAATTTCTTTCATAGCCTCGTACAATATTTTGTATGCTAATGATTTTTTTCCTTTTTTCATAAGATGATTTACGATTGTATGAATTAGAGAACTATTATAAACCGGATCAGGGGTTAATGTACGTGTTTTTGTAATACGTCGGCGTGGCATAATATAAAGCTTCCTTCTTTTTTTTTTAATAAATGATGTGTTTTATTATTCTACATTAGTACTTTTAAAAAGTCAAACTTGTCGTTTCTTTTGCATAAAACCTTTAACAAAAGGAGGGATACGAAAACCTTTTGTTTTCTTTATAAGCTTGGTTCTTTTATTTCTTTTCTTTTCTTCTTCTCAATTTGGTTTTTTTTTCTTTAGAAATCCTTTTTGTGCGAAGGCAATGTACCTTTTCGGTTAACGACCAAAAGGTTAACCGAAAGGTAACTCTTATTTACCCCTTCAAACAGTTCTTATTTTTTTCCCGAAACAATATCTTTTAAAAAAAGCGAAAAAAAGCTTGTTTTTTTCGAACAAGCTTTTTTTCGCTTTTTTTTTCTTTAATCTTGGTTAAAAAAAAATAAACATCCCGAAAAGACAAGACCCGAAAGGATACTCTTCGAAGGGATACTCTCCTATACCCCTATACCCCTATACCCCGGAGGGGTACCGGGAGAAGCTCTTCCGGGTACCGGGTACCGGATACTACCCCGAAAAGATAAAAAGACTTACCCGGAAAAAATGCTTTCTTCAGGTCTTCTCTTGTACCCGGAAAGGGCTTTCCCTGAAAACATTTCCCCCCTATTTCCCTGAAAAGGTTCTCTAATCTCATTGTAAACCGGATAAAAAGACGTACGAATCCCTTTCGTATCCCTTTTTACAATGAGATTAAAGAATACGAAAAGATTCTTCCCCTATTTCTACAAAAAGATTCTCCCTTTACCCCTATACCCCGAATCTTTTCCCGGATACTACCCCTATACCCCGAAGGGGTACTAGACTTTACCCCTTACCGTATCCGGTACCCGGAAGAGCTTCTCCCGGTACCCCTCCGGGGTATAGGGGTATAGGGGTATAAGGGTACCGGATACTACCCCGAAAAGATAGTACCAAGGGATACGAAGAGCTTCTCGAAGGGATACGAGAAAAGTCTCCCGGAAAAGCTTCTCGAAGGGATACGAAGAGCTTCTCCCGGTACGAAGGGATACGAAGAGCTTCTCCCGGTACGAAGGGATACGAAGAGCTTCTCCCGGTACCCCTCCGGGGTATAGGGGTATAGGGGTATAGGGGTATAGGGGTATAGGGGTATAAGGGTAGTATCCGGTACCCCTTCGGGGTATAGGGGTAAAGTCTAGTACCCCTTCGGGGTATAGGGGTACTAGACTTTACCCCGAATCTTTTCCCGGATAATCCCCCGAATCTTTTCCCGGATAATCCCCCGAATCTTTTCCCGGATAATCCCCCGAAAAGATAAGCCGAAGCTTGTACCCCGAAAAGATACTACCCCTATACGAAGGGATACGAAGAGCTTCTCCCGGTACGAAGGGATACGAAGAGCTTCTCCCGGTACNNNNTACGAAGAGCTTCTCCCGGTACCCCTCCGGGGTATAGGGGTATAGGGGTATAGGGGTAAAGTCTTTTCGGGGTAGTATCCGGAGAAAAGTCTCGAAGGGATACGAAGAGCTTCTCGTATCTTTTCGGGATACAAAGAGCTTCGGTAAAAGATACGGGGTAAAGTCTAGTACCCCTTCGGGGTAGTATCTTTTCGGGGTAAAGCCTAGTACGAAGGGATACGAAAAGCTTCTCCCGGTACCCGGTACGAAGGGATACGAAGAGCTTCTCCCGGTACCCCTCTGGGGTATAGGGGTATAGGGGTAGTATCCGGTACCCGGTACCCGGTACCCCTCCGGGGTATAGGGGTATAGGGGTATAGGGGTAGTATCCGGGAAAAAATTCGGGGTAGTATCTTTTCGGGGTAAAGTCTAGTACCCCGAAAAGCTTCGGGTTATCTTTTCGGGGTAGTATCCGGAAGGGATTCTACCTGTACCCGGTACCCGGAGAAGCTTCTCCCCGTACCCCTCCGGGGTATAGGGGTATAGGGGTAGTATCCGGTACCCGGTACCCGGTACCCCTCCGGGGTATAGGGGTATAGGGGTATAGGGGTAGTATCCGGGAAAAGATTCGGGGTAGTATCTTTTCGGGGTAAAGTCTAGTACGAAAGGATACGAAGAGCTTCTCCCGGTACCCGGAAGAGCTTCTCCCGGTACCCGGTACCCCTCCGGGGTATAGGGGTATAGGGGTATAGGGGTAAAGTCTTTTCGGGGTAGTATCCGGAATCCTTTTCTCCCCGTACCCCGAAAAGATACGGGGTAGTATCCCTTCGGGGTACAAGCTTCGGGTTATCTTTTCGGGGTAGTATCCGGAAAAAAGTCTCGAAGGGATACGAAGAGCTTTTCTTATCTTTTCGGGATACGAATCCTTTTCGGTAAGGGATACGGTAAGGGGTAGTATCTTTTCGGGGTAGTATCCGGAATCCTTTACTCCCGGAAAGGGATACGAGAAAAGTCTCCCGGTACGAAGGGATACGAAGAGCTTCTCCCGGTACCCGGAAGAGCTTTTCCCGGTACCCGGTACCCCTCCGGGGTATAGGGGTATAGGGGTAAAGTCTTTTCGGGGTAGTATCCGGTACCCCTTCGGGGTATAGGGGTAGTATCCGGTACCCCGAAAAGATACGGGGTAGTATCCGGAATCCTTTTCTCCCCGTACCCCGAAAAGATACGGGGTAGTATCTTTTCGGGGTACAAGCTTCGGTAAAAGATACGGGGTAAAGTCTAGTACGAAGGGATACGAGAAAAGTCTCCCGGTACCCCTCCGGGGTATAGGGGTATAGGGGTAAAGTCTAGTACCCCGAAAAGCTTCGGGTTATCTTTTCGGGGTAGTATCCGGGAAAAGATTCAAGGTAGTATCCCGAAAAGATACGGGGTAGTATCTGGTACGAAGGGATACGAAGAGCTTCTCGTATCTTTTCGGGATACGAGAAAAGTCTCCCGGAAAGGATTCTCCCCTATACCCCGAAGGGGTACCGGATACGGGTTATCTTTTCGGGGTAGTATCCGGTACCCCTTCGGGGTAGTATCTTTTCGGGGTATGTCTTTTTTTCTTTTCGGGGTATGGGGGATGGGGGTTTGCACCCTAAAGGGGTTTTCTTTTCGGGTCTTGTCTTTTTGGGGTAAAGGATAAGCACGATACAATACGCAAAACCTCAACAGCAAGAGTGCACACTTTGTTCCAATAAAACAAGCGGTACCTGCTTATTCTCTTGTAAAAAAATACACAGGGAATAAAAGAAATAAAAAGATATGAAAAAGATAAGAACAAAAAAAAGAATAAAAAAAGAACAACAAAGAAAAACTACAAATGTTTTATTTTGAACGTTTTACACCATACTTAGAACGACCTTGAATACGGTTTTTAACCCCTGCTGTGTCCAAAGTACCCCGCACAATATGATATCTAACGCCAGGAAGATCTTTTACTCTTCCACCACGTACTAATACAACAGAGTGTTCTTGAAGATTGTGGCCAATACCTGGAATATATGCTGTTACTTCAAATTTAGAGCTTAATCGAACACGAGCCACTTTTCGAAGAGCTGAATTTGGTTTTTTTGGAGGAACAGTGTAAACTCTAAGACAAACACCTCGTCGTTGGGGGCAAGACTGAAGAGCTGGTGTTTTTGTTTTTTTAGAAATCTTTTTTCTTGCAGACCGAATAAGTTGTTGAATAGTAGGCATATTCTTATTAATTTTTTTAAATATTTGAGCAATTTCTTGACATCATTACGAATTAATCGTAAATTTATCAAATCTTATAAAATATATTTTGGCCTTTCTTTATTTTATGGGTGTTTCTTTTCTAAAGACAATTTATTATATTATAAAAAGAAATATAAAACTTTCATAAACTTTAATATAAAACTCTCATAAGCTTGACCTTTTGTTTTTAACCTCGTAGGGGGGAAAACCAACGAAAACCAACGAAAACCAACGAAAACCAACGAAATCCAACGAAAACCAACGAAATCCAACGAAAACCAACGAAAACCAACAAAATCCAACGAAAACCAACGAAATCCAACGAAAACCAACGAAATCCAACGAAAACCAACAAAATCCAACGAAATCCAACGAAAACCAACGAAATCCAACGAAAACCAAGTACGTCTTTTCTCAAGGGATTCTTTTTTCTTGTTCGAAAAAAGCAAGGTAGGTATACCGCTTGTTGGAACTCGGCGTTTTACAAATCCCGAAGAAAACTTGTTGCTTGTTGAAACCTTCCATTCTCCCTTGTTTTTTTTTAAGGTTATGAAAAAAAAGCGGAGGCTTTGCACAAAACACAAGCTCCAGATTTAGGATTTTGCATCCTTGTTATTAAAAGAAAACGATGGTCTCCGTATCCCTTCTCCCTTGGTTTTTTTGGACTCTTTTTGCATCCTTGCTGTTAAAACAAAGAAAGACCAAGTTTGGGGTTTTGCATCCTTGCTGTTAGAATAAAGCCCTTTGCACGAGGGCTTTTTTGTAGCGAAAAAATAAAACGATCAAAAAATAAAAAGATAAAAAGATAGAAAGATACGCATAGTATCCCTTCGTAACTCTTTTTTAAAGGGAGAAAAAGATTTCGTCTTGTGCTTCCCCCGAAAAGAAACTACCCTTTACCCCATACCCCGAGAAAACCCGATTCGATAAAAAGACGAGATGGCCCCCTCCCCCTTTTGGAAAAAGACAAAAAGGGATACTCCGCTTTTTTCCGATAAAAGGTTCCCTAATCTCATTGTAAACCCGATAAAAAGACGTACGAACCCCTTTTCTTTACAATGAGGGTAAAGGGTACTACCCCGAAAAGATACTACCAAGGGATACGAAGAGCTTCTCGTATCTTTTCGGGAGACGAGAAAAGTCTACTTTCTTTTCGGGAGACGAAGAAAGCCTACTTTCTTTTCGGGGGACGAAGAAAGCCTACTTTCTTTTCGGGAGACGAAGAAAGCCTACTTTCTTTTCGGGAGACGAAGAAAGCCTACTTTCTTTTCGGGAGACGAAGAAAACCTACTTTCTTTTCGGGAGACGAAGAAAGTTTCCCCTCCAGGGTATAGGGGTAGTATCCGGAGAAAAGTCTCGAAGGGATACGAAGAAAGTCTCGAAGGGATACAAAAAGCTTCTCGTATCTTTTCGTATCTTTTCGGGAGACGAAAAGCTTCTCATATCTTTTCGGGATACGAAAAGCTTCTCGTATCTTTTCGGGAGACGAAAAGCTTCTCATATCTTTTCGGGATACGAATCCTTTTATCCCGGAAAGGGATACGAGAAGCTTCTCGTATCTTTTCGGGATACGAGAAGCTTCTCATATCTTTTCGGGATACGAATCCTTTTCGGTAAGGGATACGGGAAGGGGTAGTATCCGGTACCCCGTACCCGGAAGAGCTTCTCCCGGTACCCGGAAGAGCTTCTCCCGGTACCCCTCCGGGGTATAGGGGTAGTATCCCTTCGGGGTATAGGGGTATAGGGGTAGTATCCGGTACCCCGTACCCCGAAGGGGTATAGGGGTAGTATCCGGGAAAAGATTCGGGGTATAGGGGTATAGGGGTAAAGTCTAGTACGAAGGGATACGAGAAGCTTCTCCCGGTACCCGGAAGAGCTTCTCCCGGTACCCCTCCGGGGTATAGGGGTAGTATCCCTTCGGGGTATAGGGGTATAGGGGTACAAGCTTCGGAAAGTCTAGTACCCCGAAAAGATACTACCCCTTCGGGGTACAAGCTTCGGGTTATCTTTTCGGGGTAGTATCCGGTATTCCTTCGGGGTAGTATCCGGTACCCCGTACCCGGAAGAGCTTCTCCCGGTACCCGGAAGAGCTTCTCCCGGTACCCCTCCGGGGTATAGGGGTAGTATCCCTTCGGGGTATAGGGGTATAGGGGTAGTATCCGGTACCCCGTACCCCGAAGGGGTATAGGGGTAGTATCCGGTACCCCTTCGGGGTATAGGGGTATAGGGGTAGTATCCGGAGAAAAGTCTCGAAGGGATACGAAGAAAGTCTCGAAGGGATACGAATCCTTTTCGGTAAAAGTTTCGGGTTATCTTTTCGGGGTAGTATCCGGAATCCTTTTCTCCCCGTACCCCGTACCCGGAAGAGCTTCTCCCGGTACCCGGAAGAGCTTCTCCCGGTACCCGGAAGAGCTTCTCCCGGTACCCCTCCGGGGTATAGGGGTAGTATCCCTTCGGGGTATAGGGGTATAGGGGTAGTATCCGGGAAAAGATTCGGGGTAGTATCCGGAGAAAAGTCTCGAAGGGATACGAAGAAAGTCTCGAAGGGATACGAATCCTTTTCGGTAAAAGCTTCGGGTTATCTTTTCGGGGTAGTATCCGGAAGGGATACTCCCCGTACGAAGGGATACGAGAAAAGTCTCCCGGTACCCGGAAGAGCTTCTCCCGGTACCCGGAAGAGCTTCTCCCCTCCGGGGTATAGGGGTATAGGGGTAGTATCTTTTCGGGGTATAGGGGTAGAGGGGTAAAGTCTAGTACGAAGGGATACGAGAAAAGTCTCCCGGAATCCTTTTTTCCCCGTACCCCGAAGGGGTATAGGGGTAGTATCCCTTCGGGGTATAGGGGTAGAGGGGTAAAGTCTAGTACCCCGAAAAGATAAGGGGTAGTATCCGGTACCCCGAAAAGATAAGGGGTAGTATCCGGTACCCCGAAAAGATAAGGGGTAGTATCCGGGAAAAGATTCGGGGTAGTATCCCTTTGGGGTAGTATCCGGGAAAAGATTCGGGGTAGTATCCCGAAAAGATACGGGGTAAAGTCTAGTACCCCGAAAAGATACTACCCCTTCGGGGTACAAGCTTCGGGTTATCTTTTCGGGGTATAGGGGTATAAGGGTAAAAGAAAAAGATTTTTTGGGGTAAAGTCTAGTACGAAGGGGTACGAAGAGCTTCTCGTATCTTTTCGGGATACGAGAAGCTTCGGGTTATCTTTTCGGGATACGGTAAGGGGTAAAGTCTAGTACCCCGAAAAGATACTACCCCTTCGGGGTACAAGCTTCGGGTTATCTTTTCGGGGTAGTATCCGGTACCCCTTCGGGGTAGTATTCCTTCGGGGTAGTATCCTTTCAAGGTAAAGTCTAGTACGAAGGGATACGAGAAAAGTCTCGAAGGGATACGAAAAGCTTCTCGAAGGGATACGAGAAGCCTCTCCCCGTACCCCGAAAGGATACTACCCCTATACCCCGGAGGGGTACCGGGAGAAGCTCTTCGTATCCCTTCGTATAGGGGTAGTATCCTTTCGGGGTAAAGTCTAGTACCCCTTCGGGGTATAGGGGTACAAGACTTTACCCCTTATTCCCAGTCAAGAAAATCAACATTACGCTCGTGCTGGTATAAATATAATGCCGGAGGTCTCCCTTTGGTACGACGGTCGAATTTATATCTTTTGTTTAGCTGACGAGTAGCTGTATTGGGCATTCCAGGCCAATCAGCTGTACCTTTATTAATATCTTTCATTGAGTAAAAGAAATGTTTTACAACCTTTTTTCTTTTAGTCTTTAGAGTTATGTTTTTATAATTTGACTCATTAAGAATTGCATCTTCTAGAAAACGTGATTTATTGGTATAACGGGCAAGCGAACGGTTAGTATTAGTAAAAGAGTCAGTAGAAAGGTTAGTAGAAAAGTTAGTAGAAAGGTTAGTAGAAAGGTTAGAAAAACCCTCTTTTTTACTACTGCGAAAAGGAAGTGTACCCATTAAAGAAGACAAAGGAGAAAGTTGATCTTTTTTCTTTTTTTTGTTCCTATTCCTTAGTGTTCTTTGACCTGTTTTCTTTTTACCTTTTTTCTTAGATAGGTTTTTCTTTTCATTGCTAAGTTGTCGAAAGAGACCCCTCTGTGAAAAGAAACCCTTAAGACTTTTTTGATAAGGAGAACCATGTGCTCTCTCCAAGCCTCTCTTCCGAGTTGTTGCGCTCCATTTCTGATCGTCTAATACTCTATCCTTTCTGAGACCGAGCTTTCGGAGAGTTCTATACGAATAGTATCCGACAGTTCTAGACGAATACTCTCTGGCTCTCGCTCCATGTAATACGAAATGGAGAGGAAGCAAAGCCCTTTGGCGACTTTGGCGACTAACCTTGTGTTTCTTATGAAGCATAAAAGGGAGAAGTTTAGGTTGGAAGCTTCTAAGGTCTTCATAAAACCATCCCCATGAGTCAAAATCTGGCCAAATCTTATCTAGAAACTTATAAAAATACGGATACTTCTTAAATAGCTTTATCCCTTTTTGAGGTAGATAAGAGATAAACTCCTTCTCAAAGCCGTAAGCTAGCTCTTCTTGATCCTTATGGGCTACCAAGTGTTTGACTCTTTCATTTGTCCCTAAATGCCCTTCAATAAAATAATGTCTATTATTTGTAACCCAGTTAGGTTGGGCAAGAACGTTACAAGGTATTTCTTGATACTGTGTATACTTGTATCTACAGAATGCTCCTGTGAAGACAGAACGTCTTATTGGCCAAGTAGTAAACCTAATGTTTTCTTTTAAATTTATAAAACTGGCAAAGGTCTCATCTTCTTTTGGTGAATAAAGCCAATACCCTGCACGTGAGCGTGGCAATAATCGATTAGTTAATACAACTTTTCCTAACCCTTGGTCCCAACCAGCATAAAAAGGGATAGGGTTAGAGAGTTCTAAGAAAATGTTTTTGTAATCTTCTTTTTGCGATAACTCTTTACCCTCTCTTTCAATATCCTCTCTGCCAATAACCTTTCTGTCAATACCCTCTCTGTTAATACCGTCTCTTCCAACACCCCCTCTTTTAAAGCCTCCTCTAGATAACTCTTCATGAAAAGGGTTTAAGCTCTTGTAAGAACTCTTTTCTGGAGGTAAATATAACGGTTGATCAAATTTGAGTACAGGCAATCTCCTTTTATCTTTTGTTTTGTGCTCTGTTATTGCAAAGGTTGAGCGAACAGTAGGATTCGTTCCTATAAATTGGTGATTAAAAACCCTATCTGAATAACCTTTTGAGAGCGGTACATGTTTATTAAAAAGGTCCAGAGATAACAGTTGATTGTAACATCGAGAAGTATCGTAATATGTACCTAAAATTAGACGGTTTTCAAACAGTTTTCTTTCTTCAACAAAACTTAAGTTTTGATACTTCGGTTGGTTTGGAAGAAGCCCGTTAACAACGAGCCTCATCGGAGTGTTAGCCCCAAGGTTTTTGTAAAATCTCGACCTAAAGAAGTTCCTGTAAGTAATAGAGAGCTTTTTCGACTTGACGTACATCTGCTTAAGTACTTCGGGATCTAGAAAATACCGGTCTCTCAAACCCTTGGGAGTATGCCCTTCTCTCCTCCCTCTGGCCCTGTTCTTCTGAGAAAGAGCAGTAGGAAGCTCTTTAAGACCTCCCCTTTCGTTTGTTAGTATCAAAACCTTTCTTTCATTCTTGTTTTCTTTGTTTTTCTGTTTGTAGCTTTTCAAGAGTTTCGGAGCTCTTTCCGGGGAATTGTAAGAAAAACGTAACCTCTCCCTCTCTTTCTTAAGATTGGGATGAGGAGCGATACCCCCCGTATCTTTTCCGGGTCTTGTCTTTTCCGCGATATTTGTCTTTCTATTAAAGAAAGGGGTACGAAGAGAGGGGGGCGCAGTTGTTTTACCAAAGTTCGTATCCCTTTTAGACCTCCCTTCAGGTCTCCCTTTAAGGTGTCCCCCCCCTACTTTAGCAACTGCTTTTCGCTTTGCTTTCTTAAATCTTGTTGTTTTCTTCTGTTTGACATCGAACCTCTGAACTTCTTTAACTGCTCCTTTTTGATATGCTTTTAAACCCAGTCCTAGAGAGTTTCCTTCTATAAAAGCACCCCTTTTGTAGTTATAAAGGGCATCTCTGCCTCTATGATCAAAGAAAAGCTGGCTCAGGAGGCGTTTTCTTTTTGCAGGAGTTTCCGGTTTTCTTTCTGCAGGAGCTTCCGCAAAAGCTTTTTCCTGTGATGTTTTTGTTCCTGTTTTTTGTGCTTCTCTCTCTTTTTCTCTAAGCTCTTTTTTTCTCTTTCCAAGCTCTTCAAGCTCTCTGTTGCGGTGCACCTTTTCTACAGGAGTATAAATGCCTTTTGCTAGTGGGTCTATTGTAAACCCGCTTGGTACAGGGATATGTCTCTCTCGTCTAGGAGGCTTGGTACAGCTGTCGACGATTATGACTCTTACTTTGCTACCTGATTCTGATGTAATAGTAAGCTTAAAAGGAGGGAAACGAGGGGTACGAGGGATAGGAGGCAGGTTTTTCTTGTCATTAAGAAGGCTTTGATTCATACGATTCCTACGCTCCTCCGCTATACGTGGTGGTAGTGGTGGTAAATCGTTCTCCCACTCGTCCCGCAGATGACTTAACGCTGCAGCCATTTTTTTTCTTTTCAGGATCATTGGGTTGATGAAAAACCTATTCCTCGGGTAAGGGAAAGGCCTGCGATCTAGGTCTATCGTTCTCTCTTCTACCGCTTTTTCTGTACCTACCTCTTGAGCACGTTTAAAGAAAGCACTATATTCAGGCGATTGTAGAGCCTCTTGGAGCAGACGATCTGCTTTATAAGGAGGAGGGACGTCTTCTACACTCGCTATCCTGTATACCACCCCACGTGCTTTTCCTATCACTGTGGTGATATGTTTTGTTGTCTTATATAGCAGTCTAAGGGCTGGTTCTTCCATTTTTTTCACATTTGCCACCATTATCCTTTCAAACCTTTGTTTTCTGTTTTCTTTTCGCAGCTCTTTTTCCGTTCTCGATACAATTTCCTCGTCAGGTGTATTTAGACCTTTTATCACTTCTACTACCACCTTGTTTTCTGTTCTAAGTGTAGTTGTACGTTCTAATCTGGTTATTGCTGGTTTGTAAACTTCTATTTCTTCTTCTTCGTCTTCTTCGTCTGTTCCGTTTCCTTGGAGAGTTGGGGTATTCGTCTCTTCTTCGTCCTCGCTCCACGCCGCATAGACATCTATTAGTTCACGCTTTTTGTTTCGTAGTTTTACACGACGAGCTGCTTTCACTAGCTGTATCAGGTTCTTTTTATAGGAAAGCCTCTTAACCGTTTTTTTAGTTGCTTTCCAGAGCTGCTTTAGTTCCTCGTGTGTAACGTGAATGTTAACAAGAGGTAGCGGGCAAAACAGAGACCTTCCCCAAATCGGCACATACGCCAATTCTACAACATTTAGACTAACATGGCTAGCAATGTATAGGTATAGACTATCAGTACGACCGCGCGGGAAGCGTGCTGGGAAATAAGGAGAATCCTCGTCATTAATACCGTATTTACCACGTTTTGGTGGTTGTGGGAAAAGCTCTACCGGCTTTTTGTTTTTGAAGGAGGGGAACGGGGAAGGAGAAGCGAGATAATCTGGAACGGGTCCCTTATGCTCTATAATTATCTCCTCTTCTAGGTTTTTTATAACTATATCCACATCCTCTGTCTCTACAGGGAAAGGAGAAGGATAGGTTACCCTTCCTCGGATTATGCGATCTTCTGTATCTCTTCTTTTATATAGCTTGTTAGCGAGCCATTCTTGTGCTTTGCGTGTGTCCTTGTCTACTATGGATAGTGCTGTGCTTAGAGGTATTGCTGCATATGATAGTAGCCTATCATATACTCTTTCACCTTTGTTTCTCTTCTTTCCCCTGGTAAGAGCATCGCGAAGTAGTCGCTTTTCAAGCTCTTTAGCTCCCGACACCCTTGCCGGGAGATCAACCGTAGGATCTGAAAACGTATAAATAGTTAGGTCTGTGGGATCTAAGGGGGTTTGACGAAGAGAAGGGAGGGCTGAAGTTTCAACTTCATACTTATAAAAGGTTAGGTCTGTGGGATACTCGAAGGGAGGTTTATGATGAAAAAGGAAAAGTGAATGCATATGTTCCGCTCTTGGGTGTTCTGGTTCTCGTTTAGGTAAAAAAGGTTCTTCTCTTAAACCATCCGGCCCTCCCTCCCCCTCAGGTTTTGTAGGAGCTGTATTGTTCTCTGTAGCCTTTCTCAAAAGAGTACCAACTCGTAAGAAGTGTTCGTTAGCGTATCTACCCGTACTGCTGTCAACAACATGACCTTCTCGGGGTCCAATCCTGGTTATTATTTTGAATCCTCTTACGTCTTTCCTCTTTTTTACGCCATTATTCTTCTGGATTTTATCATTCTTCTGGATTTTCTCATTCTTATCACTTTTCTCATTCTTATCACTTTTCTCATTCTTATCACTTTTCTCATTCTTATTATGAAAGAAGTGATAGAAAAGAGGATGACGTTCCTGTTGACGGGGTTTTCTGTGTTTTCGAAGGGTTTTCTCTTTAAATAGGAAGTATGTAGTAGGGGGTACACCAAGCGTGTATTTACGATACCTTCTATACCGCTTGTTTAGTGCGGTCGAGCGCCGAAATCGCCTCATAAACCTTTTCTTCGTTCTTGCGTAGGCGTTTCTTGCGCCCCTTTCGTTCCATAAATTGTTTTCCTCAAAAGTGGGAACGTTAAACCGAGGACGGAGGTTTTTTTCCTCATCAAAAGAATAGGGGTTCAGAGAATAGGTGTGATTCTCGGCTGCCGTATTAAACGCTGTCGCCCTAGAAAGTGTGGTTTTGTAAACACTAGTTGGATTAAAAAGCGTTCTCTCCACAAGAGGGTCCTTATAAACATTACCTACGGCTCCGGCAAAGTAATAATCAATACCATGAAAATTTAACGGGTATGAAAGAGAAAGAGAGAAAAAGAGTACTCTTTTGGAAAAAGTATGGAATTCTTCAAGCCACATATAGAAGCTTTTGAGGTAATAATAATCATAATAATATGCCTTTAAACGATATATAAGAAAACCAAAAAGACCTGTAAAGAAAAATGTACCAAAGCAAAGGCCCAACACATAGTATGCGGTGAGTATGACAGGGTCGGTTCCAGTGTTAGAAACCAATGTTTCTAAAGCATTTGGTTCAGGACTAAAGGTTAAATCCCCAAAATAGTGGAAACCAGTGCTCTGTTCTGTCCAAGAAAGAAGTAGGTTCATGAGAAAATACTTTAGATATTTCTTTCTTGTCTGTTGATGCGTTCTTTTCGTATAGATAGGAGCCTGGAGTTCGAAATAAAAGACTGTAAAAACAAGGATTACAATTAGAACACTTAAGAATGGTACAGAGAACCAAGTAATAATAATGGACCTAAAACCAAATAAAATGCAAACTGCAAAGAACAATTGTCCTACAATTGTTCCTAGAGCTGAAAAAACTCCTGCATTCATCCCGTACATTAACAATCTTCTTACACTAAAAAGATGCGCAGAGGAAAGGGGCAAAGACAAGAAAAAGCTGTTTAAGAATCCTAGGAAAAGTTTGTTAAATCCTCTACTATCTGCAGTAGGTATCTCTAAAAAAGTCAAAAGCGTTGGGAATGGTTCCTCTAAAACAAACGTTTCATTTAAGAGTGAGGACTGCATTTTTGGCACTAAGTTTGGGAAATATGAGACACTTTTAATCCATTGAAAACTAAAAAAAAACAAAAAAAAAGATTTAATTTTTACAAACAGAAAACCTAAAACCGTTATGAAAAGCTGGTAGCCTTCTGGCTCGGTAAACTTCGAATAATAATCAGATAGAATGTTTCCGGGTTGGATTACCCCAGAGAATGCTGATCTCCCATTCTCTATCATTTCATAAAAATCTTTGACAAGTGGCAGTAGAGCCATAACTTTTTTAATCTATTAATTTTAAACTTTTTTAAAGGCTTAATGTTATGAGAATAGTAACCCAAAGGTTTCTCTTTGGATTTAAGTGTTTGTATAAGAAAGGATTACAAGGGCATAGAGATAACAAAAAACACGAGATTCGCTTTTATTTACAAATAAGCAAGAATAAGGGGTGTTGTACCCCGAAAAGATACGAAAAGATACGAAAAGATACGAAGATTGTCCCTTTTTCGGGTTTAAAAAGGGACACTCCCCTATACCCCGAAAAACCTTTCTTCTATACCCCGTATCTTTTCGGGATACTACCCCGAAAAGATACTACCCCGAAAGGATAACCCGAAGCTTTTCGGGGTACTAGACTTTCCGAAGCTTTTACCGAAGCTTGTACCCCGAAAAGATACTACCCCTATACCCCTATACCCCGGAAGGGTACGGGGTACCGGGAGAAGCTCTTCCGGGTAAAGGATACTACCCCTATACCCCGAAAAGATACTCTCCCGAATCTTTTACCGGATACTACCCCTATACCCCGAAAAGATACTCTCCCGAATCTTTTACCGGATACTACCCCTATACCCCGAAAAGATACTACCCCTATACCCCTATACCCCGGAGGGGTACGGGGTACCGGGAGAAGCTCTTCGTATCCCTTCGTACCGGGAGAAGCTCTTCGTATCCCTTCGAGAAGCTTTTCGTATCCCTTCGAGACTTTTCTCGTATCCCTTCGTACTAGATTTTACCCCGAAAAGATACTCTCCCGAATCTTTTACCGGATACTACCCCGAAAAGATACTACCCCGAAGGGGTACTAGACTTTACCCCGAAAAGATACTACCCCTATACCCCGAATCTTTTACCGTATACTACCCCGAAAGGATAACCCGAAGCTTTTCGGGGTACCGGATACGGTAAGGGGTAGTATCCGGTAAAAGATTCGGGGTAAAGTCTAGTACCCCTTCGGGGTAGTATCTTTTCGGGGTAGTATCCGGTAAAAGATTCGGGAGAGTATCCGGTACCCCGAAAAGCTTCGGGTTATCCTTTCGGGGTAGTATCCGGTAAAATATTCGGGGTATAGGGGTAGTATCCGGTACCCCGAAAAGCTTCGGGTTATCCTTTCGGGGTAGTATCCGGTAAAAGATTCGGGGTAAAGTCTAGTACCCCTTCGGGGTATAGGGGTAAAGTCTAGTACCCCTTCGGGGTAGTATCTTTTCGGGGTAGTATCCCGAAAAGGTACGGGGTAAATGTTTTTCGGGGTACAAGCTTCGGGTTTTCGGGTCAAAAAGGGGTATAGGGGAGTATCCCTTTTTCTTTTTTTCCAAAAAGGAAAAAGCGGGGTATAGGGTAAAGATTTCTCGTCTTTTTATGTTTTCATCTTCTTATCTTTTCGGAATGCAAAAACAGAAGAAAACAACAAAAAAACAAAAAAAACTTAAAAACAAGGAAGGTCAAGAGGGCTCAAGCTTGACCAAAACTGCTACGTATCCCTTAAAAAAGCAAAGGTTGAAAACATTTTAAGGGATACGTATATCTTTTTTTTATCAAACTAAGGGATACGAAAGAGCAAATAGTAGGCCTTTTTAATAAAAAGATGTGGTTAAAAAGAGAAGGCTAGTGGGTCTGGAAAGAAGCGATTAATTTCAATTATCAAGCCGGCTGTGAAGGTAAGCCAAATGAGAGCAATTATAGGTGCAGTAGAAAGATACGTAGTAAAACTTTTCATAAGATTAAAGATTTTTTTAACTTTTTTCTCTTTTTTTTAATGTATTTTTACTCACAAACAAGATTTTGAACAGAAACCTTTAATTTTTTAGTCTTGTTACGTCAAATCAAAAATAAGAATCTTATATTAGATAATTTTCTACAAACATTATACTCACTTCTTACCTTATTAGACTATATTTTAAAAATGAGTATTCTCTCTTAAAATGTTAGATTATATTTTAAAAAAAAAGTCTATTACTCGAATAGACAAACTTAAAACCACTAGGTATCTTTTGAATAAAGGCTTTTTATAATGTAAATGAGCCTAGTATCCCTTTTACAGGCATGTTTTTTTATAAGATACCTGTTTGAAAAAGGGATACAAGGGATAGTATCCCCTTTCCTTTTTACGGTAAAAGCTTCGGAAAGTCTAGTACCCCGAAAAGATACTACCCCTTCGGGGTACAAGCTTCGGAAAGTCTAGTACCCCGAAAAGATACTACCCCTTCGGGGTACAAGCTTCGGGTTATCCTTTCGGGGTAAAGTCTAGTACCCCTTCGGGGTATAGGGGTAAAGTCTAGTACCCGGAATCCTTTTCGGTAAGGGATACGGTAAGGGGTATAGGGGTAAAGTCTAGTACCCCTTCGGGGTATAGGGGTAAAGTCTAGTACCCCTTCGGGGTAGTATCTTTTCGGGGTAGTATCCGGTAAAAGATTCGGGAGAGTATCTTTTCGGGGTAATATCCGGTAAAAGATTCGGGGTATAGGGATACAAAGACTTTTTTTTTCTTTTTTCTGTCTTTTAAGGGAAAAGAGAAAGAAAGCTCTTTCTACATAGAACAAGCTCCTGAAAAGACTTGATAGAGAAAGAGCTTTTCTTTTTACATAGAACAAGCTCCTGAAAAGACTTGGCAGAGAAAGAGCTTTGTAGTCTTTTCTCTCTACATAGAACAAGCTCCTGAAAAGACTTGACAGAGAAAGAGCTTTGTAGTCTTTTCTTTCTACATAGAAGGAAGACGAAGGGAAGAGCTTCTCGTATCTTTTTATCTTTTCGAGAAAAGATACAAGAAGCTCTTCCTTCGAAAAGATACGAGCTTCTCGTATCTTTTCGGGATACGGTATACATTAAAAGAGCTCTGTAGGTTTTTCTTTCTACATAGAAGGGATACATCCTTTACAAAGATTAAAGAAAGGAAATACTTTTCGTATCTTTTCGTATCTTTTCGTATCTTTTCGTATCTTTTCGTATCTTTTCTTGGGAAGGGAGGAAGGGATAGGAAATCAAAAAAGGTGTTTTTAACCTACAGCAATAATTCGAGCTAAAAAGAATGACCAGGTTGTTGCTATACCACCTAAAAGATAATGGGCAACACCTACTGCACGACCCTGTGTAATACTTAAAGCTCTTGGTTGAATTGCCGGAGCAACCTTTAATTTGTTATGAGCCCAAACAATAGATTCAATCAATTCTTGCCAATATCCACGACCACTAAACAGGAACATTAAGCTGAAGGCCCAAATAAAGTGAGCACCAAGGAATATTAAACCATATGCAGATAAAGCAGAACCATAAGATTGAATAACTTGAGATGACTGTGCCCACAAGAAATCACGAAGCCAACCATTAATGGTATTTGCACTTTGTGCAAAGTTTCCTCCAGTAATGTGTGAAACTCCTGCCTCATTTACAGTACCCCAAACATCTGATTGCATTTTCCAACTAAAATGAAAGATAGCAACAGATAAAGCGTTATAGTTAAACTAAGAAAGGTATTTACCCCTTTCTCGTCTTCAGATCCGGGCGTGAGACTTTCACCTCACCCGGCTCCTGCAAACTTTTGACCGAAGCAAGCTTAGCTTTTTCTCTCTTAGTTTTTAGATTGTGACAAGCTTTGTGAACAAGTTGGAGGTTTTTATAATGATCTTTTCCACCCTGGGATTTAGGTAGACAAGCCTCTACTTCCCAAGATTTCGAGTCAAATATATCAAACCTCTTCTTACATATAGGACAGGAGCTCTCCTGTTGTTTAAGAAGATTCGAGATACGGGCAGGATAAGGTGAATGCTTCAGGTTTCGGGTTGACCAGTATATGGCCAATGTACGATCAAATGGGGTATTCGAGCCTTTTATCAGAAGGTGCCTTTTACTTTTAATCCAAGACATATGTGGTAGGTAATTACCTACCCCTTTCTCCCCCCTTCTGCTCTTTTTCCCTACGAGAACCCAATTACCCTGGTGTTCAGTACCATCAAACCTTCTACCTATCCCAGAAGGAAAGCTCTTTTGTTTAATAGCTAAACGCCCAGAACGTGTATCTCTTCGGAAAACCCAAGCTCTAATCTTTTGAAAGATTAGGTGAGTGAGCTTGTTAAAAGTATCGCTGCACTCACAGTATTTAAACACATTCCCCCAACCTAGGATGACTGGGCGGAGGGTTTGGATTAAATATTCACTACTGGCTGCTTTGTGTTCCTGTAATATCTTTCGAACTTTTAAGAGAAGCTTTGCCTGGTTCTTTCGTGAAGGGTAGATCTTGACCTTGTATTTCCCTTTTTTCCTTTTAACCTGAATTACCCGGAATCCAAGGAAATCAAAGCCTTCTCTACCATGGCAAAGAAAAGACTTTGGAAGGGATTCGGTTATCTTTTCCCGGGATTCGGTAAAAGATACGGCGTATCCCTTCTTGTGTGTAGGTACCCCGGCTTGCGAGAACCACTCTTTAACCTCTTTAATGCAAGAAAGGAGTATGTCTTTGTTCCTGTGTATCACAACGAGATCATCAGCATACCTAATAAGGGTTAAAGCTTTCATTTTGGCAGCAGCTCCACACCTTGCCCCTGGGTGGGGTAAGGCTGGGATTTTAGTGACAAAGTTCTTTAGATGAAACTCTAAACCATTCAGAGCGATATTCGCCAATAAGGGTGAGATTATTCCCCGTATCTTTTCGGGATTCTCCGTATCCCTTCCCTCGTCAAGGGATACAAGGGATACGTAGTCTTTTCCCTTTGGTGTACCTTTACTCGAGCTGACAATCTCGTCTTCTTTTACAGTGTTAGCATACCCCTCCATTACCCCAGCTTTTAACCAAGCTCTTACCTGTTTTTCCATTGCTGGAAATGTTTTCAGTTTGGTTAAAAGAGCATCGTGATCAATCCGATCGAAAGATTTACGAATATCAACACCGTATACTTCTTTGGGTACGCCATGATTCAGAGCGGAAAACACCTTCTCTATTGCATCATGGGGTGACCTTCCAGGGCGAAAGCCATACGAGCTAGGTTCAAGCTTAGCTTCCCACTCTGGTTCAAGAGCTAGCTTGGCTAATGCCTGCTTAGCTCTATCTTCGAGAGTGGGGATTCGGAGAAAAGGCCTTCTCTCCAATCTCCCGGCTTTCTCTACCCATGCTCGGCGTATGGGTAAAGATTTACCGTCCAGTTGAAGGCTTTTAGCCAATTGTAAAAGCCTTTCTGAGCTCGTGTAACCCTTCTTGTCCACTCCTGCATCTTTCTTACCCTTCGTTTTTAAAGGTTTTAAATCTTTTAAAAACATACGGGGTATAACTAGATAAACTGCATAAAGCTTGGCATCAGCTCTATTTATTAAGTGAGACTGAAGCCAATATAATCGTTTAGTATTGTCTAACCGACTAGCCTCGTAAATCCGATATTGCAATTTAAGGATTGTTGATCTGAGTTTAACCCAGTCAACATCTTTCCACGCAACATTTTTAAAAGAAAAACCCTTTTTCATTGTTACTCATCGGATTCAATTGTATATCAAATTTGATTTGCGCCCCTGACGTATTCAATGAAGCTTCTTCAGGGTTTCCCTCACCTGTTATGCATAAGGTCTAGATAACCTACCCTTTTATCTCATTTATGTTTTCTCAATTCTTCCCTTCTTAGGGGATTTCTTGAGCAATCTCATTCTTATCTTTTTAAAAAGGGAACATAACAGGCTTTCCATCGTTCCAAGAGAGAATATAAGACACTTAGCCGTTTACATTACACCTTTTCATTGTACAATTGAATGTACTTTCCGACCGCGTGTACTGGACGATATACCCGCGTAATGATCAAAGGTACCTTGAAGTCTGTTTCGATACAAGATGCTTAAATAAACGACATTATGTATGTCAGTATCTCTTTCTTTGCTAAAAGAGCTTAGGTTCTACCCTAATCTATAAGAAAGAGAATCCAAGCGCCGGTGCTTGTAGGGGTTTACACCCTCTCCTCTCTTAGTTCTCCACACCCTGTATCTTTTTCGTATCCCTTCGTAGAAAATACGGGGTTTGTATCCCTTTAAATGGATACAGGGTGTGTGCCTTGCCTTCCCGTAAACACGTGGTATCTTGAAAAGATACAAAGGTACAGTTCGCAAGGAACGAGTCGCACCATCCAAAAAAGACCTAAGAACACATGGTCCCATCCAGAAACTTGGCATGTACCGCCTCGACCAGGCCCATCACAAGGAAAACGGAAACCTAGGTTTGCTTTATCTGGGATTAACCGAGAACTACGTGCATAAAGCACACCTTTCAACAATATTAAAACTGTTACGTGAATAGTAAATGCGTGAATGTGATGAACCATGAAATCAGCAGTTCCTAATGAAATAGGCATCATTGCAACCTTTCCACCAACAGCAACAACATCACCACCCCAAGTTGCACTTGTACCTGCTAACGCATTTGGTGCAGTTAATTGTGGTGCTAAAAAGTGAGTGTTTTGAACAAATTGTGCAAAAACAGGTTGTAGTTGTATAGCTGTGTCAGAGAACATATCTTGAGGACGACCTAACGCACTTAATGTATCATTGTGGATGTATAACCCAAAACTGTGGAATCCTAAAAAGATACAAACCCAATTTAAATGAGAGATAATAGCATCTCGGTGACGTATTACACGATCTAACAAGTTATTGTAATTGTTTGTTGGATCATAATCACGTACCATAAAGATTGCTCCATGAGCCCCAGCACCTACAATACAAAAACCACCTATCCAGTTGTGGTGAGTGAAAATAGAAAGTTGAGTGCCGTAATCAGTTGCTAAGTAAGGGTAAGGAGGCATTGCATACATGTGATGAGCCACAATAATAGATAAAGAGCCAAAGAGAGCTAAGTTAATAGCTAATTGTGCATGCCAAGAAGTGGTTAAAATCTCATAAAGCCCCTTATGACCTTCACCAGTAAAGGGCCCCTTATGAGCTTCTAAAATCTCTTTTATACTGTGACCAATCCCCCAATTAGTACGATATTGATGACCTGCTATTAAAAAAAGAACCGCAATAGCTAAATGATGGTGAGCTGTATCTGTTAACCATAAACCACCAGTCACTGGATTTAACCCACCTTTAAAAGTTAGAAAGTCACTATATTCATTCCAGTTTACTGTAAAGAATGGAGAGAGACCTTTTGCAAAACTTGGATATAGTTGAGCCATTAGATCGCGGTTAAATATAAATTCGTGTGGTAAAGGGATTTCTTTAGGATCAACCCCTGCATCTAAAAGTTTATTAATCGGTAAAGATACATGGATTTGATGACCTGCCCAAGCTAAGCTACCTAACCCTAAAAGACCTGCAAGGTGATGGTTCAACATAGATTCTACATTTTGGAACCACTCTAATTTTGGAGCAGCCTTATGATAATGGAACCAGCCAGCAAAAAACATCGCACCAGCCATAATTAAACCACCGATTGCAGTACTGTATAGTTGTAATTCACTAGTAATACCACCTGCTCGCCAAAGTTGAAAGAAGCCGGAAGTAATCTGAATCCCTTGAAATCCACCACCAACATCACCATTTAAAATCTCTTGACCTACAATAGGCCATACTACTTGAGCACTTGGTTTAATGTGAGTTGGATCACTTAACCAACCCTCATAGTTAGAAAAACGGGCTCCGTGGAAATACATACCACTTAACCAAATAAAGATAATACCTAATTGTCCAAAGTGTGCACTAAAAACCTTTCTAGAAATCTCTTCAAGATCAGTAGTATGACTATCAAAGTCATGTGCATCTGCATGAAGATTCCAGATCCAAGTTGTAGTAGATGGACCTTTTGAAAGCGTTCTAGAGAAATGGCCTGGCTTTGACCATCTTTCAAAACTAGTTTCAGTTGGGTTGCGATCGACTACAATCTTCACTTTTTTTGCTTTTTGCTCTGGTGGACTAATTGTCATCGAATATCTCCTAAAAAAGTCTGAAGTAAACTCAGCCCTCGTTAAAAAAAACCAAAACCTCGTAGTATCTTTTCGTATCTTTTCGTATCTTTTCGTATCTTTTCGTATCTTTTCAAGGGAAAGGATACGAAAGGATACGAGAAGCCTTCCCTTTTTTAAATGATGCATCCCGTATCCCGTATCCCGTATCCCGTATCCCGTATCCCGTATCCCGTATCCCGTATCCCGTATCCCGTATCCCGTATCCCGTATCCCGTATCCCGTATCCCTTGTTTGTAAAAACCTTTTTAAATGATGTATACCGTACCCCTTGTTCGCCCCTTTTCGTCTCTTTTCGTCTCTTTTCGTCTCTTTTCGTCTCTTTTCGTCTCTTTTCGTGGTGTATCCCTTGTTCGTAAAGATTTCTTTTAGAAACCTTTTTAATAAAACCACACTTGCGCAATGCTTTAGGTAACAAGAAAAGCTGTTCGTATCCTATCCCGTATCCCGTATCCCGTATACCGTATACCGTATCCCGTATCCCGTATCCCGTATTCCTTGTTTGTAAAGATTTCTTTTTCCTGAGTATGGGATACTACGTTCTTTTATTTCTTTCATTAGTATCTACATTGTGCTTAATCTTGCTAGTATACTTTCTACATTTCTTTTTTATTGCTGTTGGTACAAACAGAGGGTGCGAAAAGACTCTCCTTTCCTTTCTACATAGAAAAAGACAGAAAAAGAGCTCTCTTTTTACATAGAAAAGGACAGAGAAAGAGCTTTCTTTCTACATAAAAAAAGACAGAGAAAGGGCTTTTTTTCTACATAAAAAAAGACAAATAAAGGAAAGGAAAAGATACGCGCAGCAAGGAAAGGAGACGAAAGGAGACGAAAGGAGACGAAAGGGGACGAAAGGGGACGAAAGGGGACGAAAGGAGACGAAAGGAGACGAAAGGGGACGAAAGGAGACGACCTCTTTTTAAGAAAGTGTTAAGTGTTAAAAGAGTATTATAAGCTTGTTTAGAATAAAAAAAGCCTTACAGAATTAAACAATTTCTTCTTTTTCAATATATAAAAAAAGAGAAGCCATTGCAATTGCTGGAAAAACAAGACCTACAAGTGGAACGAGAATAGAAGGTAAATAAGAAGCAGCCATAATTAAAAATCCTTTTTAAAGTTTTTTATTTAGTAAAATATAAAAAGAAGAGACTTTTTATAACAATTTTTGATGTAAAGAACAATGTTAAAATTCAACAGATTTCTACGCTTTATAAAAAAAGAGAGTATAAAAAACAAACGAGTGTATTTCGACCCGACATTTCACATTGAAAGGGATACAGAGTGTCTTTTTCACTCATCACAAAAAGAATGTATTTTGTGCCAAGCAAAAGATACAAATTGGTTTTTAGCCAATGTAGAGGCCCTTGTTTTACAGTGAAAGTTTTAGGCTTTCTTGGCTTACAAAGAAGAAGTCTTATTTGTAGAAACTAAAACCTTTTAAAGATAAAAATTAACAAAGGATATTACAACAAAAACATAATAGCATAGTTTAAGCAAAAAGAAAAACGTTTTGTGAAAAAGAGTTGAAAAGGTTACAAAACAAAAATGTTTGTAGAAACTAAAGCTTTTCACATTATTTGAAAGGACAAAAGCCTTTTGTTTTTTTACTTTTCGTTTTTGTTTAGTATGATTTTCTACAAATTTGAAAAAAACAAGAAAAAGATAATAGAGCTTCGCACGATACGAGAGGGGTAGTATCCCGAAAAGATACGGGGGGTAATCCCTTTCCGGATACTACCCCGAATCTTTTACTGGATACTACCCCGAATCTTTTACCGGGTACTACCCCGAAAAGATACTACCCCGAAAGGATAACCCGTATCCCTTACCGAAAAGGATTCCGGGTACTAGACTTTACCCCTATACGAAGGGATACGAGAAAAGTCTCGAAGGGGTACGAATCCTTTTCGGTAAAAGCTTCGGGTTATCCTTTCGGGGTAGTATCCGGTAAAAGATTCGGGGTAGTATCCCGAAAAGATACGGGGTAAAGTCTTTTTGGGGTAAAGTCCAGTACGAAGGGATACGAGAAAAGTCTCGAAGGGATACGAAAAGCTTCTCGAAGGGATACGAGAAAAGTCTCGAAGGGATACGAAAAGCTTCTCGAAGGGATACGAGAAAAGTCTCCCGGTACCCGGTACCCCTCCGGGGTATAGGGGTATAGGGGTATAGGGGTATAGGGGTAGTATCCGGTACCCCGAAAAGATAAGGGGTAGTATCCGGTACCCCGAAAAGATACGGGGTAGTATCCGGTACCCCGAAAAGATACGGGGTAGTATCCCTTCGGGGTACGGGGAGAAGCTCTTCGTTTCCCTTCGTACTAGACTTCCCGAAGCTTTTACCGAAGCTTGTACCCCAAAAAGACTTTACCCCTATACGAAGGGATACGAGAAAAGTCTTCCGGAAGGGATTCGGTAAAAGCTTCGGGTTATCCTTTCGGGGTAGTATCCGGTAAAAGATTCGGGGTAGTATCCGGTAAAAGATTCGGGGTAGTATCCCTTCGGGGTAGTATCCGGAATCCTTTACTCCCCGTACGAAGGGATACGAGAAAAGTCTCGAAGGGATACGAATCCTTTTCGGTAAAAGCTTCGGGTTATCCTTTCGGGGTAGTATCCGGTACCCGGAAGAGCTTCTCCCGGAAAAGCTTCTCGAAGGGATACGAAGAGCTTCTCCCGTTACCCGGGACCCCTCCGGGGTATAGGGGTAAAGTCTTTTTGGGGTAGTATCCGGAAGGGATACCCCCCCTTTACCCCGAAGAGCTTCGGGTTATCTTTTCGGGATACTCCCCTATACCCCGAAGGGATACTACCCCGAAGGGATACTACCCCTATACCCCTTCGGGGTACGGGGTACCGGATACTACCCCGAATCTTTTACCGGATACTACCCCGAAAGGATAACCCGAAGCTTTTACCGAATCCCTTCCGGGAGACTTTTCTCGTATCCCTTTGTATAGGGGTAAAGTCTTTTTGGGATACAAGCTTCGGAAAGTCTAGTACCCCTTTACCCCTTCGGGGTACAAGCTTCGGGTTATCTTTTCGGGGTAGTATCCGGTACCCCTTCGGGGTAGTATCCCTTCGGGGTATAGGGGTAGTATCCTTTACCCGGAGAAGCTTCTCCCCGTACCCCGAAGGGATACTACCCCTATACCACTTCGGGGTACGGGGAGAAAAGGATTCCGGGAGACTTTTCTCGTATCCCTTCGTATAGGGGTAAAGTCTTTTTGGGGTAGAAGCTTCGGTAAAAGCTTCGGAAAGTCTAGTACCCCTTTACCCCTTCGGGGTACAAGCTTCGGGTTATCCTTTCGGGGTAGTATCTGGTACCCCTTCGGGGTAGTATCCGGTACCCCTTCGGGGTATAGGGGTATAGGGGTAAAGTCTAGTACCCCGAAGGGATACTCCCCTATACCCCAATACCCCTTCGGGGTACGGGGAGACTTTTCTCGTATCCCTTCGTATAGGGGTATAGGGGTAGTATCCTTTACCCGGAAGAGCTTCGGTAAGGGATACGGTAAGGGGTAGTATCCGGAAGGGATACGGTAAAAGCTTCGGGTTATCTTTTCGGGGTAGTATCCGGTAAAAGATTCGGGGTATAGGGGTAAAGTCTTTTTGGGGTAGTATCCGGAAGGGATACCCCCCCTTTACCCGGAAGAGCTTCGGGTTATCTTTTCGGGATACTCCCCTATACCCCGAAGGGATACTACCCCTATACCCCTTCGGGGTACGGGGTACCGGATACTACCCCTATACCCCTTCGGGGTACGGGGTACCGGATACTACCCCGAAGGGGTACCGGATACTACCCCGAAAAGATAACCCGAAGCTTTTACCGAATCCCTTCCGGGAGACTTTTCTCGTATCCCTTCGTATAGGGGTAAAGTCTAGTACCCCTTCGGGGTAGTATCTTTTCGGGGTAGAAGCTTCGGTAAAAGCTTCGGAAAGTCTAGTACGAAGGGATACGAAAAGCTTCGGGTTATCCTTTCGGGGTAGTATCTTTTCTGGGTAAAGTCTAGTACGAAGGGATACGAAAAGCTTCGGGTTATCCTTTCGGGGTAGTATCTTTTCGGGGTAGTATCCCTTCGGGGTAAAGTCTAGTACCCCTTCGGGGTATAGGGGTAGTACTTCTTCGGGGTATAGGGTAAAGGTTTTTTGAGGTATAGGGAAAAGGTTTTTCGGGGTAAGTCGGGTCTTTTCGGCTTCTTGGTACCCCGTACTCGGAAAAGAAGACTGCTCTCTTTGTACCAACAGCAAAAAAATCCTTCCTTTTTTTTTGTAAAAAAGAAAAAGATGCCCTTTTGTAAAAAAGAAAAAGATGCCCTTTTGTAAAAAAGAAAAAGATATCTTTTTGCAAAAAAGAAAAAGATGCTTTTTTGTAAGAAAGAAAAGAGATCCTTTTTAAAAAAAGATTTTAACAGAGCTAAAGAAAGCTGCTCTGTTTGTACCAACAGCAAGGAAATCCTTTTAAAAAAGCTTTTTTTTTAAAGAAAATCCTTTTTTTAACCTTATTGATTTGTAAACTTTTTTAAAAGAATTGAAAAAAGAACTTTTAAAAGCTTATAAAAAACAAAGTTTTCTGTTTATTGAAAACTACCAACTAGATTTAGTTACACCAGGTAAAAGACAATTATGAGCCATCTCACGTAAAAGGTGTCTAGAAAGCCCAAAAAAGCGGTAAAACCCCTTAGGCCGTCCTGTAATTAAACACCTGTTATGAAGTCGAACAGGAGCACTGTTTCGAGGAAGACGTTGTAATTTTCGATGAATCTCTAGTTTTTCTTCTAAAAAAGAGCTTTTTTTAATGTCTTGTTTATAATTGTTTCGTTTTTTTGCATACTTAATAACTAAAGATTTGCGTTTCTTTTCACGCTCAATCATACTTTTCTTGGCCATAACTGTAAAAATATATTATAAAGATATACATCGTAATATTTGGTTTTATTTTGCAAAACAAAATAAAAACATGTTTTTTTTAAGCAATCTCTCAATCTCTTTTAACGTGAAAACAAACCCTGAAATATAAGAGGTTTTTTTACTTGGTTTTTTTTTAAATAAATGTTTTGTTAAATCTTGTATTGTGTTTTTACCTTACCCCGTATCTTTTCGGGGTACAAAGAGACTAACCTTTACCCCGAAGGGGTACCAGACTTTCCCCATACCTCGAAAAACCTTTCCCCGAAGGGATACGAGGGGATAGGAAGGGATAAGAAGGGATAGGAAGGGGTAGGAAGGGATAAAAAGGGATAGGAAGGGATAGGAAGGGAGAGGAAGGGATAGGAAGGGATAGGAAGGGATAGGAAGGGATAGGAAGGGATAGGAAGGGATAGGAAGGGGTAAGAAGGGATAAAAAAAGATAGGAAGGGATAGGAAGGGATACTACCCCGAAAATATACTACCCCTATACCCCTTCGGGGTACGGGGAGACTTTTCTCGTATCCCTTCGTACTAGACTTTACCCCGAATCTTTTCCCGGATACTACCCCGAATCTTTTCCCGGATACTACCCCGTATCTTTTCCCGGATACTACCCCGTATCTTTTCGGGATACTACCCCGAATCTTTTCCCGGATACTACCCCTATACCCCGAAGGGATACTACCCCGAAGGGGTACCGGATACTACCCCTATACCCCTTCGGGGTACGGGGTACCGGATACTACCCCGAAAAGATAACCCGAAGCTTGTACCCCGAAGGGGTAAAGGGGTACTAGACTTTCCGAAGCTTTTACCGTAAAGGATTCCGGATACTACCCCTATACCCCGAAGGAATACTACCCCGTATCTTTTCGGGGTACCGGGAGAAAAGGATTCCGGGAGACTTTTCTCGTATCCCTTCGTACTAGACTTTCCGAAGCTTTTCGGGGTACTAGACTTTACCCCGAAAAGACTTTCCGAAGCTTTTACCGAAGCTTGTACCCCGAAAAGACTTTACCCCTATACCCCGAAGGGATACTACCCCGTATCTTTTCGGGGTACCGGGTACCGGGAGAAGCTCTTCCGGGTACTAGACTTTACCCCTATACGAAGGGGTACGAGAAAAGTCTCCCGGAATCCTTTTCTCCCCGTACCCCTATACCCCTATACCCCTTCGGGGTACGGGGAGAATCCCTTCCGGGTATAGGGGTATAGGGGAGTATCCCTTCGGGGTACCGGATACTACCCCTATACCCCTTACCGTATCCCTTACCGAAGCTCTTCGTATCCCTTCGAGACTTTTCTCGTATCCCTTCGTACTAGACTTTACCCCGAAAAGATACTACCCCGAAAAGATACTACCCCGAAGGGGTACTAGACTTTACCCCTATACGAAGGGATACGAAGAGCTTCTCCCGGAATCCTTTTCGGTAAAAGCTTCGGGTTATCCTTTCGGGGTAGTATCCGGTAAAAGATTCGGGGTAGTATCCGGTACCCCTTCGGGGTATAGGGGTAAAGTCTAGTACCCCTTCGGGGTATAGAGGTAGTATCCGGTACCCCGTACCTTTATACCCCTATACCCGGAATCCTTTTCTCCCCGTACCCCGAAGGGGTATAGGGGTATAGGGGTACGGGGAGAAAAGGATTCCGGGAGAAGCTTCTCGTATCCCTTTCCGGATACTACCCCGAAAAGATACTACCCCTATACCCCTTCGGGGTACTGGGTACTAGACTTTACCCCTATACCAAGGGATACGAAAAGCTTCTCGAAGGGATACGAAAAGCTTCTCGAAGGGATACGAAGAGCTTCTCGAAGGGGTACGAAGAGCTTTTCGAAGGGATACGAAGAGCTTCTCGAAGGGATACTACCCCGAAAAGATAAGCCGAAGCTTTTACCGAAAAGTATTCCGGGAGAAGTTTCTCGTATCCCTTCCGGATACGGTAAGGGGTACAACCTTTACCCTATACTCCGAAAAGCCTTTCCCTTTTTTAAAAAAAGAGAAAAAGGGATACTCCCCTATTCCCCTAAGGGGTACTACCCCGAAAAGATACGGGGTAAAGTCTAGTACGAAGGGATACGAAGAGCTTCTCCCGGAATCCTTTTCGGTAAAAGCTTCGGCTTATCTTTTCGGGGTAGTATCTTTTCGGGGTAGTATCCGGTACCCCTTCGGGGTATAGGGGTAGTATCCGGTACCCCTTCGGGGTATAGGGGTAAAGTCTGTAACCGGAAGAGCTTCTCGGAATCCTTTTCTCCCCGTACGCATTCCGAAAAGATACGGGATAGGAAGAGCTTCTCCCGGAATCCTTTTCGGTAAAAGCTTCGGGAAGTCTTTTCAAGGTAGTATCCGGTAAAAGATTCAAGGTAGTATCCCTTTGGGGTAAAGTCTAGTACCCCGAAAAGCTTCGGTAAGGGGTATAGGGGTAGTCTCCGGAAGGGATACTCCTAAGGGATACGAAAAAAGTCTCCCGGAATCCTTTTTGGTAAAAGCTTCGGGAAGTATAGTACCCGGTACCCGGAAGAGCTTCTCCCGGTACCCCTCCGGGGTATAGGGGTATAGGGGTATAGGGGTAGTATCCGGGAAAAGATTCGGGGTAGTATCCGGTACCCGGAAAAGCTTCTCCCGGTACGAAGGGAGACGAAAAGCTTCTCGTATCTTTTCGGGATACGAAGAGCTTCTCGTATCTCTTCGGGATACGAAGAGCTTCTCGTATCTTTTCGGGATACGAAGAGCTTCTCGTATCTTTTCGGGATACGAAGAGCTTCTCGAAGGGATACGAATCCTTTTCGGTAAGGGATACGGTAAGGGGTATAGGGGTAGTATCCGGTACCCCTTCGGGGTAGTATCCCTTCGGGGTAGTATCCGGTACCCCTTCGGGGTATAGGGGTAGTCTCCCGAAAAGATACGGGGTAAAGCCTAGTACCCCGAAAAGCTTCGGGTTATCTTTTCGGGGTAGTATCCGGGAAAAGATTCGGGGTAGTATCCCGAAAGGATACGGGGTAGTATCCGGTACCCGGAAAAGCTTCTCGAAGGGATACGAGAAAAGTCTCGAAGGGATACGAAGAGCTTCTCGTATCTTTTCGGGATACGAAGAGCTTCTCGAAGGGATACGAATCCTTTTCTCCCCGTACCCCTATACCCCTATACCCCTTACCGAAGCTTTTCGGGGTACCGGATACTACCCCGAAGGGGAGAAGCTTCTCCGGGTATAGGGGTATAGGGGTAAAGTCTTTTTGGGGTAAAGTCTAGTACCCAGTACCCCGAAGGGGTATAGGGGTAGTATCTTTTCGGGGTAGTATCCGGGAAAAGATTCGGGGTAAAGTCTAGTACCCGGAATCCTTTTCTCCCCGTACCCCGAAGGGGTATAGGGGTAGTATCTTTTCGGGGTAGTATCTTTTCGGGGTAGTATCCGGAAGGGATACGGTAAAAGATACGGGGTAAAGTCTAGTACGAAGGGATACGAGAAAAGTCTCCCCGTACCCCGAAGGGGTATAGGGGTAGTATCTTTTCGGGGTAGTATCTTTTCGGGGTAGTATCCCGAAAAGATACGGGGTAAGTCTTTTTATCTTTTCTGAGATAATCTTTTCTGGGATTACCTTTTTTGGGGTATTGCATCTTGCTGCTGGGAGAAAGCAAGAAAAACATTTCCTTGCAGTTGGTACAAATTCCTTTTTCGCAGCGAAAAAAGCAGTAGCCTTTAACTAGCGCATCCTTTTTTAAAAGAAAATCTTCGTGCATTCTTTTATCTTTTCAAAAAAAGGTTTTCTAAAAAGAAAATCTTCGCGTATCTTTTTATCGGCTTTTTTTATCGGGTCGGCTCTTCTCGAAAAAAGATTTAACGCTTTTTTTTATCAGGAATATCAGGGATAGTTGGATGATAATAAAGGCTTTTTTCTGGTTTATACTTTGATTTAGCTACACTCATAAAAGGAAGAAACCCCATCAGTCTAGCGTGTTTAATGGCTCTCGCCATATAACGTTGCTGTTTTGCAGTTAAATGAGTTATTCGTTTAGGTATTATTTTACCCTCAGGTGTTACATATTTTCTTAACAAAACAACATTTTTATAGTCTATAATTCCTTTTTTATACTTTGATTTTATAGAAGAAACTTTAGTAACTGACTGAACAACTGATTTAGAATTCCGAAGAAGAATAGGTGTTATACGAGGAAAAAACGTCTTTTTTCTTATGAAATATTTAATACGTTTGAAACGTTTTGGTTTTGTTTTTGGTTTTGAAAAGTTCATATTAATAGATTAATAAATTAATTTTGTATAAAAAAAACCTGTTGATAAACAAAAAGAGTGTAATATCAACAAAAAGTAAGCCTTTTTTGTTTCTACTAAGTTTTTAGTATTGTATTGTAAGTTTTTCGTTGTAAGTTTTTACAAAAAAACCCTGAAGCTTTGTTAAAACAAGGGTTACGATAATTATCTAAAAAGATTAAAAAAAGCTCTCTTTTTTTTAATTAAACAATTAAACATTTATCAACACTATATGTTTTATAACTTTTTGGAAAAGCTCTTTTTTGATCTTTATATTTTTATTTTGTTTTTTCTTTCTTTTTCAGGTTTATGTTTTCTTTCTTTTCTTTTTTTTCTTTAAGAGGTCTTTTTTCTTTGGTTGTGCGAAGCATTTTTTTGTTGTGCAAAGGTAATGTTTTTTTTTCTTGGTACCCCAAAAGATATCTACCTTTTACCCCTATACCCCTATACCCCTATACCCCTATACCCCGGAGGGGTACCGGGAGAAGCTTCTCCGGGAGACTTTTCTCGTATCCCTTCGAGACTTTTTTCGTATCCCTTCGAGAAGCTCTTCGTATCCCTTCGAGACTTTTCTCGTATCCCTTCGAGACTTTTCTCGTATCCCTTCGTACTGGGAGAAGCTCTTCGTATCCCTTCGAGACTTTTCTCGTATCCCTTCGTACTAGACTTTACCCCGAAAAGAAACCTCCTTTGGGGTACAACACCCCGAAAAGACTTCCCCCTATACTTCGAAAAGTCTTTCCCCTTTTTGAAAAAAGAGAAAAAGGGATACTTCCCTCTACCCCTATACCCCAATACCGCTATACCTTTATACCCCGTATCTTTTCGGGATACTACCCCTATACCCCGAAAAGACTTTACCCCTTACCGTATCCGGTACCCCTTCGGGGTATAGGGGTACCGGATACTACCCCTATACCCCGAAGGGGTACCGGATACTACCCCGAAGGGGTACCGGATACTACCCCTATACCCCTTACCGAAGCTTTTCGGGGTACCGGATACTACCCCTATACCCCTTACCGAAGCTTTTCGGGGTACTAGACTTTACCCCGAAAAGACTTTCCGAAGCTTTTACCGAAAAGGATTCGTATCCCTTCGAGAAACTCTTCGTATCCCTTAGGAGTATCCCTTCCGGATACTACCCCGAAAAGACTTTCCGAAGCTTGTACCCCGAAAAGATACTACGAAGGGATACGAGAAAAGTCTCCCGGTACCCCTCCGGGGTATAGGGGTAGTATCCGGTACCCCGTACCCCGAAGGGGTATAGGGGTAGTATCCCTTCGGGGTACGGGGAGACTTTTCTCGTATCCCTTCGAGACTTTTCTCGTATCCCTTCGAGACTTTTCTCGTATCCCTTCGTAGTATCTTTTCGGGGTACTAGACTTTCCGAATCTTTTACCGAAGCTTGTACCCCGTATCTTTTCGGTATACAAGCTTCGGTAAAAGATTCGGGGTAGAATCCGGGAAAAGATTTGAGGTAGTATCCAGTAAAAGATTCGGAATAGTATCCGGGAAAAGATTCGAAAGAGTATCCAGTAAAAGATTCGGAATAGTATCCGGGAAAAGATTCGGGAGAGTATCCCGAAAAGATACGGGAGAGTATCCCTTTTTACAAGAAGATTAGAGAGTCTTTTCAGGGAGAAGCTTTTCCGGGCTTTCCCCGAAAAGATAAAAAAACAAAGGGTAAATAGCTTTCGGGAAAAGTTTTTTCAGGGATTATCTTTTCAGGGATTATTTTTTTAGGGGTACTGGGAGACAGGGTGTAAGATACAGGGGTAAGCACAACCAAAACCAAAAACCAAAAAAATAAAAACAAACAAAGGAAAAGGTACAATTCCTTAAAAAATAGAAATCTTTTTTCTTTTTTTTTTTTAAAGGAAAAGATACAAAAAAAGCTATAACGTAGAATTATTTTCGTTTTTTTTTAAAGGTATGGTTTTTAAAAAGTTCTTTCTTTTACAAATCAAATTAAAGATCTCCTGGATTTCTACCTGGATCATTTGATAAAAAACCAAAAATAAAAAGAGAAACGAAAAAAGTTACTACAGTATAGACAAATATTTTTAAGGTTAACATAACTTTATTGTTTTTTAAAAGTTGTGTATAAACTGCCTTTACTTTTATTTTGTAAAAAAAAAGGTTTTTTTGCAGAGAAATCCCGTTGTTTTTTAAAAAAATTACAAATTGCCGTGCAAATAACCTTGTACTTTTTACCCCGAAAAGATAGACCCCATACTTCGTATTTTTACCCCTTACCCCGAAAAACCTTTCCCCGAAAGGACACGGTAAAAGATAAAAAGACCCAATAAAAAGATCCGATAAAAAAACTTACTTTTTACCCTTATACCCCTATACCCCAAAGGAATACCGGAGACTACCCCGTATCTTTTCGGGATATTACCCCTATACCCCGAAGGGGTACTAGACTTTACCCCTATATCCCGAAAGGATAACCCGAAGCTTTTCGGGGTACTAGACTTTACCCCTTACCGTATCCCTTACCGAAAAGGATTCGTATCCCGAAAAGATACGAGACTTTCTTCGTATTCCTTCGAGACTTTTCTCGTATCCCTTCGTACTAGACTTTACCCCTATACTTCTAAGGGATACTACCCCTATACCCCGAATCTTTTACCGGATACTACCCCGAATCTTTTACCGGATACTACCCCGTATCTTTTACCGAAGCTTGTACCCCTATACCCCTATACCCCTTCGGGGTACGGGGTACCGGATACTACCCCGAATCTTTTACCGGATACTACCCCGAAAAGATACTACCCCTTACCGTATCCCTTCTGGGTACTAGACTTTACCCCGAAAAGACTTTACCCCTATACCCCGAAAAGACACTACCCCGAAGGGGTACCGGATACTACCCCGAAAAGATAACCCGAAGCTTTTCGTATCCCTTCGTACTAGACTTTCCGAAGCTTTTACCGAAGCTTGTACCCCGAA